>OY482674.1:48839147-48841647 GCA_960531455.1 Urophora cardui | reverse complement strand
ATGTAATTGATTACTAGAATACTGTTGCACTTCTTTACTTTTCTTACTACTTTCTTTTATTTTTTTATTCAGCTGGTGATATACATATTTCTGTAGCTGAGAAGTTTTAGAACTCGACGCTTAATAAACTCCTGCCTTTCAACACGACTCGGCAAAAAAAAAAAAAATTATCCGTACGTTATGCGGATGCGCCTCTCGTGCGGTAGGGCGGGATTGGAGGGCGTGGGTTATTATTATAATAACAATGATAATGATAATAATAATAATAATAATAATAATAATAATAATAATAATAATAATAATGATAATAATAATAATAATAATAATAATAATAATAATAACAAGTAAGGAAGCCTAAGTTCGAGTGCAATCGAACATTAGATACTCAGCTGTATGCTTTCATTGTTTGTTTGCGTTTGTTCGATATAGGGTGTATTTTATATGAAACGAGTGCTGCATAAACAGGGCGCAGCCACGCCCATTTTCAAAATTTATATCAATCATCCAAATAAGCATACAAATATTATTGTTAGTGCAAAATTTCATCCCTCTATGACTTTTAGTTACAAAGACTTCACGTTACAAATTCCAAAAGGGTGTTCCAGAAATATCTTTGTTAAAAAGTAGGCGTGGTCATAAACCGATTTCAATACATTTTTGCGTGTCTATTAACACATGTTATAAAAGTGTATAAACCAAGTTTCGTCATAATATCTCAATTATTTGTCGAGTTAAAGGCTAAGAAATCTCATATATCCCTTTGTCTAAAAAGAGGCGGTGCCACGCCCATTTTCCAAACTTTTTTATTTTTTGTTTCCGGTCTATTGTAAAACTCATGTCACAAAATTTCAATGAATTATCTTTATATTTCACATAGATATCGCTTAAAATGGTTTTATTAGGTCACTTTATAATACACATATATAAAAGTGGGCGCGGTCGTCAACCGATTTTGGTAATTTTTCGTCCACACATTTGGCTAAGTAAATATATCACGCGTACCAGATACGGTTTCTGAGTTATGGCTTATTAAACTTTCAATATTCGCTCCTTAATAAGTGGGCGTGGCACCGCCCATTTTCCAAAATTTTTGTAGTTTTTGTTTTATGTCCATAGTTGGACTCCTGCCACAAAATCTCAGTGATTGATCTTTATATTTGACAGAGATATCGCTTAAAATGTTTTTATTAGGCCCCCTTATATTTCCTATATATAAAAGTGGGCGTGGCCGTCAACCGATTTTGATAATTTTTCGCCAAAACATTTGACTAAGTAATTATATTACGCGTACCGAATTTCATCGATATATCTTCAACGGTTTCTGAGTTATGACTCATAAAACTTTCAATGTCTGCCCCTTAATAAGTGGGCGTGGCACCGCCCATATTCCAAAATTTTTGTGTTTTTTGTTTTATGTCCATAGTTGGACTCATGCGACAAAATTTCAATGATAGATCTTTATATTTGACAGAGATATCGCTTAAAATGGTTTTATTAGGTCACTTTATAATACACATATATAAAAGTGGGCGTGGCCGTAAACCGATTTTGATAATTTTTCGTCAAAACATTTGTCTATGTAAGCAAATTACGCGTACCAAATTTCATCGATATATCTTCAACGGTTTCTGAGTTATGACATATAAAACTTTCAATGTTTGACCCTTAATAAGTGGGCGTGGCACCGCCCATTTTCCAAAACTTCATCAAATTTCTTCATAAGGGCCCGAGCTCAATACGTGGGTAAAATTTTAAAACTCTAGCTATATTAGTGGCTGAGATACCAAATTTCCGATTTTTTCTATATAGGAAAAGTGGGCGTGGTCATGGTCCGATTTCGCCCATTTTCAATACCAACCGTCCCAGTCTCGATACCAACTTGCGTTCCAAATTTCATCAAAATATCTCAATTTTTGCGCGAGTTAGAGTGTTTACAGACGGACGGACGGACGGACGGACGGACAGACGGACGGACGGACGGACGGACGGACGGACGGACGGACGGACGGACATGGCTCAATCGATTTCTCTTTTCACCCTGATCATTTTGATATATATAAGTCTATATCTATCTCGATTATTTCATTCTGTTACAATCCACCGTTATGTGATTAAAACTATAATACTCTGTGTACTAGTACAGCTGAGTATAATAATAATAATAATGATAATAATAATAATAATAATAATAATAATAATAATAATAATAATAATAATAATAATAATAATAATAATAATAATAATAATAATAATAATAATAATAATAATAATAATAATAATAATAATAATAATAATAATAATAATAATAATAATAATAATAATAATAATAATAATAATAATAATAATAATAATAATAATAATAATAATAATAATAATAATAATAATAATAATAATAATAATAATAATAATAATAATAATAATAATAATAATAATAATAATAATAATAATAATAATAATAATAATAATAATAATAATAATAATAATAATAATAATAATAATA
>OY482674.1:48696647-48834147 GCA_960531455.1 Urophora cardui | reverse complement strand
TCCAGAAATATCTTTGTTAAAAAGTAGGCGTGGTCATAAACCGATTTCGCTAAATTTTTGAGCATGTATTACCACAAGTTATTAAAGTGTACAAACTGATTTTCGTCATAACACATCAATTATTTGTAGTTATGGGTTCCGAAATCTCGTAGATTCCTTTGTCTGAAGAGGCGGTGCCACGCCCATTTTCAAACATTTTTCTATCTTTTGTTTTATGTCTATAGTGGACTCATGACACAAAATTTCAATGACATATCTTTATATTTGACAAAGATATCGCTTAAAATGTTTTTATTAGGCTCGTTAATAGTTCCCATATATAAATTTGGGCGTGGTCGTCAAACCGATTTTGGCAATTTTTCTTCCAAACATTTTCCTAAGTAAGTAAAATACCCAAATTTCATCGATATATCTGCTACGGTTTCTGAGTTATGGCTTATAAACCTTTCAATGTTTGCCCCTTAATAAGTGGGTGTGGCACCGCCCATTTCCTCAAATTTCTTCATAGGGACCTGAGCTCAATACGTGGGTAAAATTTTATCACTCCAGCTATATTAGTGACTGAGATACCAAAATTCCGATTTTTTCTATATAGGAAAAGTGGGCGTGGTTATGGTCCGATTTCGCCCATTTGCAATACCAACCGTCCTAGTCTCAATACCAACTTGCATTCCAAATTTCATCAAAATATCTCAATTTTTGCGCGAGTTAGAGTGTTTACAGACGGACGGACGAACGGACATGGCTCAATCGATTTCTCTTTTCACTCTGATCATTTTGATATAAATAAGTCTATATCTATCTAGATTACTTCATTCTGTTACAATCCACCGTTATATGATTGAAACTATAATACTCTGTGTACTAGTACTGCTGAGTATAACAAACCTCAGCTAATATCCACAGTATGCTTTTAGGGAAATGTCTCCACACTGCTTGTTTATAAACATAATGTTGACAAACATTGGCAATGTACATCAACGAATATTCATAGATTTTACAACATGTATTTACACAAATATTTGTGCATGTACCATCTTTTGTAAAATTATTTTTTTTTATGGTGTTGTCAAATTTTGGGGGGTTTTAACCCCAAACCCCCTCCCCCCCTTGTGTGTGCGCCAATGAATACATTGTACATACATAATAAAATTTACTGCGATAAAAATTTGGCGAATTTCGTCAAAAACTAAAATAAGGTGTGTAAAGGCAGTTAGACGACTTACACTGCTGGGAAAAATTTGATTTATAGTGATTTCACTCTATAATATTATCATTCATTAATATACTGGTGCGAATATAGGGTTGGTTCAGAAATGCATGAAACGCAATATTTACAACAGTGGCATCACCAAAATGTTTAAAACTGACGAAGAAGATTGATTTGATGACAATTTTGCAAACAAATTTGTTGCATTTATGAACGCGTTCAACTAAAAATGGAATTGTTATTAAGTTTTATAGTATATGATATTTTCGAGTCAAAACATGATAGTTTCCTGTTGAATTCAAGAAAAAAAGGCGTGTAAAATTTAAATGTGGGACATTCATTGTTAAAAAGTTCTTATTCAAGCGGAATAATTATACACAAGGAAATTCGCCTTACCTACATATATACCTAGTCGGACTCTGATAAGATGAATTTGAAAAAATTTTGAAAATTTTTTTTTTAGGTATAATATGTAATATAGAATTTTTACATTGTATGTTTTCAAAAGGTGATTTTAATACCTTTCTAACGGTATAAAAATTTTTGAAATCGGTTGATTAGTTTACGCGTGATATCAAAATATAAGAAAGCCAAGAGATGCATTTACTTAAATAAATTAAAAAAAAAATAAAGAAAAAGGCCATTTTAGTTTTCAGATATGATATATATATTAAATAGACCTTTCTAAACAAAATTTGTATTTTTCCAAATCGCTTGATCTTTGAAGTGTTTTTTCAGTTTCAAATTTTATTATGGAAAACATTTTTTTTTCAGTGTACTAAAGCAAAAAAAAGTGTACAGTGTATTTTTTTGAAAGCTAATTTCAATACCTTTCTAATGGTGTAAAGATCTTTGAAATCGGTAAAGCCGTTCCCTAGTAATCACACTTTAAAAGTACCTATTATCGTCATTTTTCGATTATTTTCGAATATTTTTGAATATTTCGATACCTTGCCACGCCCACAATTTTTCGAAAATGCAATTTGTGAAAATGAGGTTGTGTTTGGGTAGGTAAGATGTACCTCTGTGCAAAATTTCATCAAATTCTGAGGGGGTCGGGTTCAACGCATATTGGTTTTGATATGAAATTCATCATAAGTAACTTCACTTTCGATGTACTAATATTTTCGTTAGAAACAATAAAAATTTAATATATGAGTATTTCCATTGTGACGAACGTGACATCCGTCTACAAATGATGATATTGTGCAGCCAGTCTTATGTCGTTTCCGAACAGCAAATTCATTTTTTGTGAGAAGCTTTTTCACGGCAAAATAAGCTCGGAAGATATGTCGCCCATATCCGAGTTTAAGTTATTGGTGATAAATTCACTGTACACTTTATTTTAACGATAACTGTATGTACACTGAGAAAAAAAATTATATGGAGTGGTCAAAGAAGTTGCTTCCCTACATTGAGCACCATTTTCTTTGTTTTGAGTAAAATTTCCCTAAAACATGTTAAAAGGCTTATAAAATAAAGTGGTTTTCATGCGTTACCTAGCATGTTTTCGTATACCTATTTTAAAGAAATTCATACATCTAATAAAAGGAAAAATTTCTCAAGCGCCGTTCCACTCCCAACTTCTACTTCTTTTGAGGATTTGATTTCTTTAATTTTGTTAAATTAAATTCCCATTTAAATCACCATGGCAATGAATTTTTTTGAATATTTTTAGATGTTTTGCCACATTTTTGAGAAAATTTACATAAAACAAGGAGAAGTTTTTTATTGGAATGCGTACTCAAAATAAGGAAAAATACGTCTTTGATCGAGAGAATTTTTTTCGAGTGTACATATTATTTTTTTAATTTTTGTTTAGCTTTGCGGAAGACTTGTTTGTTGTGCGGATGTGATTTTTGCATTTTTGTTGCAAATATTTATACACACATATGTACATATGAATGTACGAGTATACATATAAGTATAATGCAAATATCTTTATAAATAATATTCTGTTTATGTTGCGATATGACCTGTTGGTGTGGTTTGGCGAGTGCCGTTGGCAGTCTGTAGCACGCCAATGATTGATTGCCGATTGAGATGTACAAGACGGATGTAAAAAAAAATATTTTCGTGTTTCTTTTTCTTCGTTACTCATTTATAAATATGTACATATTTATCTATAGGTAGCGCTTTAAAAATTTGCTTATTGACTGGTCAAACATTTTTTAGCGTAATTTGGTCAACTACTTCACGTTAAAAATTACTCGTTTTTATGTATTTGAGAAGCCATAAATTAGGCGTTAATACATTTTTAATTACTATAGGGTATTTATGGTATGTTTGCATTATTGCATATTATTATTATTATTATTATTAGTTATTTGTTAGCATAGATTTCTTTTTACGATTTTTAAATAATTCTAGTAACTACTCTTATCTTCATAACAAGTAATTTTGAGTGTTTTATTATAAACCTACCTACATATATTTTTTCTTAATTAGTTGCCACAGAAAATTAAACGCAAATGCGAAAACCAGTTAAGCAAAAGAAAATGCAGTGGAAATAGTCAAGCAATTTTAAACCCTGCTGAAAAATCTTTCTAATATATATATATATATATATATACATATTTTGGCAAAAACTCAAATCTTTGCTATTGAAAGATGTTGTCGCCTTTAACTTTTCATCAAAAAAGACGGCTAAGTTACCATTCATCTTAAGACCGAAATCAGTGCGTATATTTCTCAGGCCTTTTTAATGAGATTTCATACAAAATTTAGACAGTTTATTTATCAGGTTGATGAATTTATCAACTTATCAGGTTTTATCACTTTTTATGAGCACCCCTAATTTAAAATTTGGAATTTAACAAAAAGCTTGTATATAATTTGCTCGTTCGATTACCATATTAAAGCAATTTTCTTGACCGCCTTTTCAATGCCAACAACTTTGTAAATATCGCAAAAGTTGTGTAATGAATTTGAAAATTGTATTACTTAAATTGGAAAAGTGTGAAGGTTATACAAATTTAGTTAAAAGCTCAATAAATTAAGTTATTCGTACGTAGTCATTTCTCATTGGAGTAGTTGGGACTAAGAACTGTTTGAGCCGAACTGTCACACCGGCTGCACTATTCAGAAATTGTTCTTACTTACTCTTTTCTAATACTATTTCTATTCCTACTTCGAAGACAATTTTTACCTAATTGGAGTCATAACTCTAATTTACTCTGTAGCGCCGTGCTAGTGATCATAGTAATAATAATACAATGGCGCTATTATAACTCTGACGAGTTTTATGGCCGATCTTATCTCCCAATTCGAGGTGTGCTCCTTTTGTTTTTCCTACTAATTGGGTGGACCTACAGTTTTATGTTATGTTCAGACACAACCTTAATTGAACATTAAGAGCCTTCATTCAATTTTCAAGCCCAATGATTCTCAATTTACCATACAAAAATTGACCAAGTTAATGCTTCATTAGAAATTAATGAGTTGTTAATGAAGAACAATTCTGCATGCAACCCTGTTAAAAGGCTTGTTTCATAAGTAAAATGAAATGTCATGAAAAGAGAAATGTGATTAGCGTCAGTGTCCACTAAACAGGTTGGTTCGTCAGATCAGCTGCATTCTTGTTCTTCTTCATCACCTATCAAATTTGTTTTTATTTCTGCTTATTTTATACATGCATTCGTGTTTACGATTGGTAAAAATTGTGAGATGAATGTCAAATTATTTCGTCCTCCTTGCAATTTTGACATTTAGGTCACGAGAGTTTGATATTCAGCTCACGGCGTGTATGTGTGTATGTATCTTGAGCCGACCTGTTAAATGGGCCAAGTAAATTAAATATGTCTGAACACCAAATCTAAAGATGTTCAATCAACCCCAATTGACTTAATTAATTTTTATGTCTGAACATGATATTATGGCGGCTCCGAACGGCGAATGCATTTTTTGTGAGAAGCTTTTTCATGGCAGAAATACACTCGGAGGGTATGCCGCCCACTGCCGAGAGGTGACCGCTGCTCTTAAACAACCCAATAATATTATTTTTACTAATTAGAAAAATTTGTTTTGGGGTTTGCTCGGAGTATGGTTTGAACTGGAGACATCTGGCATAGCAGGCGAGCACTCTACCCACTGCAACACAGCGGCTAGTGATCATACTACGGAAAAAGAACTATAGAACAAGTAGTTTCATAAATGAAAACATCATTTCTGCTGTACGAAGTTTCCAGCTCATTCTCCAAAAAGCACGTTTTCCATTTGGTCGCGCATGCGCCGTTTCAAACAACTAAGTAACTGAAAGCAAGTATTAGACACGCGCCGCTAGCGTACTAGATATATGTACATATGTATACATTATTTAATACATAGTAAATTTTCATGTCACACTAGCATTTATTGATCTTCCACCTACATACATACATATATATTTACTACATTTTACTCAGCTCACGTCCATGTTTTATGTGTCCAACTCGGAAATCTGCAAGCGCAACATATGTAATAGCCCCGTCACAATCAACTGCTGGATGTAGTTGCATTTTGCTGCATGTAGGTGCATCGCCACAATCATCTTGCGTTTCTTTGCTATCAGGGCATCGGAGCGAAAGTTTTTTTTTTTTGTTAGTTCCGCTCACAAAATTATTTTGTTAGCTCCGCTCTTAGCTCCCAATTTTTATTTTTTGCGGTGATCAGGGATGCTGTTTGTGGGAATTTCTTACCAAACTGGTATAGGAAGTAAGTTTATACTAAATGTATAAAAACTGTTAGTAGAGAAAATGTGGATGTGATACATATAAAGTGAAATTTTCATGTTGTAATGGAAATTCAAAAATATATATAGTATATCGACCGGTGGACGATGATTTTTAAAATAAATGCGATAATAAAAAACTATTCGCTGTCATCTTACGAGATGTATCAATACATGACGAGTCCATATGAAATTTTTCCTCTTACAATGTGCTAAATCGGTTAAAAGAAAAAAACTTATTAAAATTAAATAAATAACACAAACAAAAATTAATAGGGATGCATGTCTACCAGACAGGCATTATTCGAATAACTTTTTATTTAAATAATTATTCGAATAAAAATATATTTTAAAATTTTTTATTTAGATAAATTAGTTACGAATAAATTATTCGGAACTTTATTTGCTATTTAAAATAATGGGTTATATTAATAAAAGCCAAGCATTTGCTTTTGCTTCAGATTTCAGACCTTTTACTCGCATTTTGAAATTTGGTTCATACAAATTAATCTGAAATTTCCGAAATCTTGAGTAAAAGCATTTGCTATATTTTTGTTAATACGAACCAAGAAATAAAAATTCTCGGTAGAAAAAAAGAGCATTTGAAGAACATATAGATACATATATATGTACATGGTTTCGATTTTATCACAAAAATGTATGTAAATAAAAAGTATTTATTATTCGAATAATTATTTTTGCAGTGAGCGAAATTATTTATTATTCAAATAAAGATAAAAAAAAATTATTCATCTACTTATTATTCGTTATTCGAAAAAATTTTGCTCAACTCTGATACATATCCACAAATATGTATGTAAGTGATTTTAGCTCCAACTCCGCTATTTTCAATGATTTTAGCTCCAACTCCGCTATTTTCAATGATTTTAGCTCCTTGCTCTTCGCAGCGCTGCGCTCCATTGCCCCGAACAAATGTCAAATGCTTCTTCTTATGCCTTACATGCAGCAAAAGTTGAAAGTTGGGAACTTTTTTATGGTAGATGGCGCTAGTGCTGCTGGATGTGTCGCTCCCCATGCAAATACATACATTACACTCAGCTGTCAATGCATGCTGCTCCGTCAAAATTTCATTGTGACGGGGCTATAAGTGGCACATTGTCTACGTCAAGGTTATTAGATATCTACGTTTGTTACACATATATTGCACAATGTACGTATGTTGTATGTATGTAGATATGTATGTATAGATTTGTAATTGTCGTAATGGCCACACATCACATTTGCTGACATTTTCAAGTTTCAGTTTCGAAATTCGTGTGCGATGTGTGAATTTTCCAGTTATGTATACGATTGCCTACATAAATTCGGTTTAGCAACTATTTTTGTTAAAATAATTTAAAACAAAAAGACATAAAACTTAAAAGCAATTATTTTTTAAATAAGTTAACTCTTAAGCATCTCACAACGTGATTATTTCGTGGCATAGAACTTCAAGTGCCATAAAGATAAGTATGTATGCACATTTTTATACCTCTACTGAACATGAATTGGTATTGTAACTTTGTGCCGAAACTCGAATAATGAAAGTATCAGAAGGAGGCGTGACAGGCCCACCAAAACACATATATACCGATATGAGCAGAATCATGAGCAGAGTCGATTAAGACAAGTTCGTCTGTCTGTCTGAACGCAAACTTGTTCCTCAGTTTTTTGATTGATATTTTTTTCTGAAATTCGGTATGTGGGAGTCCTTTTATGGCCAGCTGATCATTTGCCGGAATCTGCTAAATCCGACCACTAAAATATATACATATGTAGCTGCCATACAACCGATTGTTCAAATAAAGACATTTTGGAGTATAATTCCTCCATTTAACCCATTACCGCCCACTGTCCCCAAATGAGGACACCTCTTCAAGTAGCTGCTACTCTTTCCTAAATATCAAAAACTCGCAATATGTCCTCAATTATGAAATAGAGAATACCAAAGTTTATGTAAGCAAAAACATATGGAGGTTGTGGCAATAAATGTACAATTTCAAGCCCTTAAAAATTACAAATTTCGTCGGGCTAATTCTTGTGGAGTATTTATATATATTTTTTGGATATAAGTATTGTTGAACTAAACTAAACTAAGTTGACTTAAATATCAAACGGAGAGTTAAAAAGCTTTAGGAAGTGAAATTGTGTTGAAAAAAATTTAAATAGTATTAAAAAATTTTAGTTTTATAGTAGTGTCCCCATATGGGGACAATGGGCATAAGTGTTAGCTTTTTTTCAACTTATAGCAGTTGTTTTAGAAGGCAAAACTGTGGCATATCGTAAATTTCTGAAGGACTAGAATAATTTTTTATCACTATATTAGGCCGTTGGTGGGATAATACATATGCATACATTTATGTTGGAGCTAATAATATCGATAGTGATATCAAGTATAGGATATATTGTGGGTGTTTATATGAGAGCGGGCACATCGAAGAGAGATATAGCTTTAACTAGTGCGACTCTATTATATTATGCGTTTACTGCGCAACTCCATTATAAAACTTTACGGGAGTTCCGTTAACAATTTTCGTTCCTGTCTTTCTTTCCCGCTTCGCTTCAACATAAACACTATACATTCCATTTCCATAAGGTAGGTATTTTCTTCGTTGTCTGTGCTGAGCTTAGCATTTATCGCAGCCCCGACATAAAAGATATACGGTATTTCCATTTATAATTTTCGTGGCATTCTTTCTAGCCTGGCTTCCTAGCCTGCACTCTAATGAATATGGTGCCCTAGAATATGATATACATATGTATGTATGTATTAGTCCTCCCTCCTGCCATTGTTAGTGATGAATAGTAGATAAATCAGGGTGCTTTGGTATGCACCGCCATGCCAAATGTAAGAGATAGAAGATTTGAGGTTCAAGCCTCCTTCACGCTGTGCTAAGTGCAAAGGGACTGAATTCGAAGGAACAACTTGGAGACGGTTTTCATCTAACTTTAGTGTCAAATATAACACCATTGATAGGAAATATTGTTAATACAATAACTTGTCGTACTCCTACGGACTTTTTTGAGAAAATGATTGAATCCATATTCTTATAATGATATTTGGCGTTATTTACGAAAATCAAAACAACTAACACAATTTTAACCTAATCAGGCAACCTGGCTCCTCATCCGCAGTACTTGTTAAGGTGTCGAAAAACAACGCCCACAATCCTGAACTTTTCAAAGTGAATTGCACAGCATAGTTTTTCACTCTAAATGCCGCTGGCGGTGTGGATTATGCCCAAAAACTACTTGGGTTGAACGCAACTTCTTTGCTAAATTTTATACTACAAGTGCCCATTGTCCCCATATGAGGACACCCACTTTTCTCAAAAACTAAAAAAAAATTTCCATTTTTTTTCTTTGTAACTTCTTTTTTGACTAAGAATGATTTAATAAATAACAATGAAAACAATTTTCTACCAGCAGATTTGATTTGGGCGGTAATGAGTTAAATAGTTAACATAGTAAACCTATTTTTATACTCAGCTGTTCTAGTATACAGAGTATTATAATTTTGATTTCATAACGGTGGATTGTAACAGAATGACATAATCGAGATAGATATGGATTTATATACATATATCAAAATGATCATGGTGAAAAGTGAAATCGATTGAGCCATGTCCGTCCGTCCGTACGCACTCTTACTCGCGCTAAAATTGAGATATTTTGATGAAATTTGGAATGCAAGCTGGTATCAAGACTGGGACGGTTGGTATTGGAAATGCGCGTAATCTGACCATGACCACGCCCACTTTTCCTATATAGAAAAAATCGGAAATTTGGTATCTCAGTCACTAATATAGCTGGAGTGATGAAGTTTCACCCACGTATTGAGCTCAGGCCCTTATAAAGAAATTTGGCGAAATTTTGGAAAATGGGTGGTGCTACGCCCACTTATTAAGGGGCAAACATTGAAAGTTTTATGAGTCATAACTCAAATATCGTAGCAGATATATCGATGAAATTTGGTATGCGTGATTTACTTACTTAGGCAAATGTTTGGACGGAAAATTGTAAAAATCGGTTGGCGACCGCGCGCACTTTTACATATGGGAACACATGTTAAGCGATATCTTGGTCAAATATAAAGATAATTCATTGAAATTTTGTGACATGAGTTCTACAATAGACCGGAAACAAAAATAGGAAAATTTTGGAAAATGGGTGTCGCAACGCCTCTTTTTAGACAAACTAATCTACGAGATTTCTTAGCCTATAACTCGACAAATAATTGATATATAATGACGAAACTTGGTTTATACACTTTTATAACTTGTGTTAATAGACACGCAAAAATTTATTGAAATCGGTTTATGACCACGCCTACTTTTTAACAAAGATATTTCTGGAACACCCTTTGGGAATTTGTAACGTGACATCTTTGTAACTGGCAGTCATAAAGGAATGAAATTTTGCACAAAGAATAATATTCATATGCTTAGTTGGATGACTGATAAAAATGTTGAAAATGGGTGTGGCTACGCCCACTTTATGCGGCACTCGCTTTATATAAAATACACCTTAATCGAACAAACGCAAACAAACAATGAAAGCATACAGATGAGTATCTAATGTTCGATTCCACTCGAATTTAGGCTTCCTTACTTGTTCTCTAATAAATCTTTGCTCATTCATGTAAGGTATGTGTTATTCTGCACGGCCGAAGACAGCGGCGCTCTTATTTGTTCTTAGTTGGTTTGCTCACTTGAATTTTAAACGTACATAATTTTTGTTTGGCGGCAATTAACATCAATTGGGGTTTACTACAATTTTAAGTTGCAAATGTTAGGGTATAAATGAACATACTCGTACATACATATGTATGTAAGTGGACTCGTTTACTTTAAGTGTGCCGTTAAGTATTTTTTGCTAACTATTTTAATGAAGCCCAAGTCATGGTCATATAATTTTTGTTTGAGCTGGAATATTTGGTTAAATATGAATGTATGTATTTAGCAGTTATTTTTGGGCTTGACTGAATATTTGCAATCTGCGGGTTAGCTTAATATGTTGATTTATTTGGTTGTTGAAAGTAAAAAAAAATATTGGGAACACAGTATGTGTTTAATGCGCTAGTGACTAGTGCTATTGGCTTAAAAACATTATTTAAATTAATCTTTTTTTGATTAAATTTTTAACAGTAACCATGATTCTAATGTAAGGCTAAAACCAAAAGAGTCCCTCGAGGCGATTGACTTTGAACAAATGATTGACGTTAAAAAACAAAAAAAAAAAAAAAACATTCATTTTATGCATAAATTATATCGATATCACCATACAGAATAACAAATTCATAAGTAGTTAGATACATACCTTCATATGCATAAATTCATAGTCTGCATTCTTGCATAAATGCAAATTGCTAATAGTCATGGCGACTATAAATTAATACATATGTACAAATATTTTGTATATTTGTATATTTATATATTTTGTATCTCGTGAGACTTGTTTTTTTTTTCTTGCTACATTCCTTTGTATATACGGACCAGAGATCAGCAGCGGTGCACCGCATTTTCTAAAGCACCGCAAAAATACTTATTTTTAAGTGGCTCAAAAAATAAGTACCCAAAAAAAAATTCACCGCCACCGCATTGATTGAAAACCTAAATGATATTGCGGTGTTTAGTGTTGTTTACACCGCATACCGCAAACACCGCATAACGCAAACACCGTATACCGCAAACACCGCATATCGCAAACACCGTATATCGCAAACACCGCAATCACCGCAAACACCGCATTTGTTTATTTGTATACTATTCAGTGTTGCCGGAAATTTTTCACACACTGCAAAGGTATAGGCAATTGAAAATTCATTTGTGTTACTGATTATAAGATATACAGCAAATTTATTCTCAAGTATTTTTTTTTATTTTTGTGTGCTTTGTTTTTTGTGGCAATTTTTTGAATAATAAAATATTTTCCAATAATGAAATAATCAAAAATACACTTTTGAAATCCAATACGACTAATAGGGCCATCAGAATGAATAATTTTCCGTCAAACTAGCCATCCGTTTAATTGACAACATAGTTGAATTAAATGTATTTAAGTGACGATCGACACATTCAGTACTTCAGCTTTGCCGTAAAAAAGACATCTAATTCAACTATGTTTCTCAGTTAAACGAATTGCTGGATTGACGGAAAAGTATTCATTCCGACGGGCGTATAATAAAATGTATAAAAATAAAAATGTGTATGGTTGTTGCTTCAATAAAATGACAAAACTTCGGTTTCAATCAATGTATCGTAGCCAATTTTGTCGATTGTGAAAATTGAATGAATGCCTCGTTGGAAAATAAAGAATTATGTCACAGACAAACAAAAATGTGTAAACAAAACTTATGTGTATAACTAAGAAGCCATAAATGTGATTCAAGGATTTTAGGAAAAAACTCTATTTCATGTAAATAGGACATATTTTTATCTTGAAATTTATTAGTCAAATTATTTTGAATGTAAACAAACTCTAAATTTTAAGTGGCCCTTTCAATGAAAAAATTAGAAAAAAAACCAATCCTGAGAGTTTTCCTGTATAGATATTCTTTGGTTAAAATCAAATTGTAATTATTAGTATTATTCATCAGAAATCCATAAGACGGTAAAAATTACAAACAAAAAATCGCACTGGCAACATTGTAAATATCTCTATTTGGGAAATGCGGTGTTTGCGGTATGCGGTGTTTGCGATATGCGGTGTTTGCGATATGCGGTGTTTGCGGTATACGGTGTTTACGATATGCGGTGTTGTGATATCCATAGTACCGCATACCGGAATTGATAAAGAAAATGCGGTAAGGTGTTTATTATGACCGCATATTTTGCGGTTGCGGTCATACTCCCACCGCATTTTTTATGAGTATACTCTAAATCATAAAAAATGTATCGCATGCTGATCTCTGATAGGGACCAAAATATGTAAACAAATATATATATAACTAGCAAATACCCGTCCCGCTTCGCAGCGACAAACAAAAGCTTTTATGTTATAATGGGTCTCTCCCTTTACATTTACCTTTACCTTTACCTTTACCTTTACCTTTACCTTTACCTTTACCTTTACCTTTACCTTTACCTTTACCTTTACCTTTACCTTTACCTTTACCTTTACCTTTACCTTTACCTTTACCTTTACCTTTACCTTTACCTTTACCTTTACCTTTACCTTTACCTTTACCTTTACCTTTACCTTTACCTTTACCTTTACCTTTACCTTTACCTTTACCTTTACCTTTACCTTTACCTTTACTTTTACCTTTACCTTTACCTTTACCTTTACCTTTACCTTTACCTTTACCTTTACCTTTACCTTTACCTTTACCTTTACCTTTACCTTTACCTTTACCTTTACCTTACCTGGACCGTCCATCACCATCCGGGCCACTACTTGAGCCATCTCTGGCAAACAGCTTTAGAAATCACAATGAAAATAGCTGTATGTTGAAGCCCTGCTCAACGTCTTTCATTAGCCACCAATATCACGCGAAAACATTCGGGGGTTATCCGGGTCTACGCTTTGACCCATATCTTGAAACCTGGTCTAGGCATCACTATTTAAAGAGATCTTTGTTAAAGCCCTGCTCGACACCTTTCATTTGATACCAATATCGCCTAGAAGCATTCGAGGGTCATCCGGGTCCACGTTTTAACCCATATTTGCGGATCCGGCCTAGGCATCGCAATGAAAATAACTCTATGTTGAAGGCCTGCTCAGAACCTTTCGTTTGATACCCATATTGCTCAAACACTTGCTGGGTCACTCTGGGTCCACATTAGGGCCTATATCCCGGGAAGTTACCACTTTTTCGAAATTCTATATACCCTATTATGTGCGCTAGTACCACGTGAATCTACTGTGAAAATTTCAAAAAGATCGGTTGATTACTTTGGGAGTCCATAAAGGACACACACACACACACACATTCATTTTTATATAATAGATAGATTACAACCCTAATACTGCCAGCTTGGTACTTTTCCATTTCTGATGCACCTTCACGTTGAGAATTTGTAACTGATTGTTTTCGAAAGTATTTATTTGACGCATTAATTAATTTTTTACGCTTTTCTTAGTAATTATTTCAATTACTGTTTTACATTAAAAAAGGTGATCGCGGAGTGCAAAGTCAAAAGGGCGAGCTTGTCAGCAGAGATAAAGGCTTTGCATTTTAATAAAAGCTACACATATCTCTAAGCGGATTCTGTTGCATTAATTTTTTGTATAAATACGGATGATTAAATAATGAATAGAAAAGCTCAAGTTCAAGGTTAAACAGAATGAAATGCTGGGTTAGAAATGCTTATTATGTAGCAGATTCGATTCAATGTGAATAATTATTTGAAATTAAATTAATGCCTCAGACACACATGTGGTAGAAATATTATAATATCAATACTATGATTTGGCTTTACTATGAAAATTTTCAATTAAACTACAATATGAGAGTGACACATATGTGGTATAGATCGCAATATTTCTACTATACTACGATGTGTGTCTCTATCATAAGCGAACATTGGAAATAATTATAATAAATATAGTTACTTAAATTAGTTATTTACAAAATCAAAATACATACTAACGAACACATTTTTTTATAAAAAATGATATGAAATCTTTTGGTTCGCTACAACTTATAATACACAATGCATAAGAAATCTTTTTGAGACATTTTCACCTCTAAATAACCTCGCTGTTATGTGTATACAAAAATGAAAACCGGATGTAATTAATTTGCTACTCGTATTTTTTGCATCGTGATTAAAATTGTTGTCTAATATATTGCATATTACTTAAAAACGTACACGTTTTCTATATTTACTGCAAATTATTTCGAAAGCAAAGCTTTTTGCAATTACTGCGCTCATTACTTGTCGGTTTAACTTGTTCACATGTGTGAAAATATTTTTTTTATACCTACATATATTTACTTATACTTTTCAATTGCTTGATCGACGGCCTACTTTAGGGTAAGGTTGTACAGTCTAATGTGTTTTCATGTACATATCTATATATCGCACGTTTTATGCAATAGGGATTTAACTCAAAAAAAATTTATTTTGGGAAAACGCAAATAAAGTTTTATAATTTCAAATAGTTTCCTTCTACGGCTAACTACAAAATCACTTTTATTTCCGCCATTTTTATCTTTTTGAGTATTTTATAAGACTAGACTCAAAGGCACTACCCAGTTATTGAAATATATGGCAAAATCCCAGAAATCGAAAATTTCGAGTTAAATCCCTATTGCATAAAACGGGCGATATGTATACTTATGAATATACATATGTATGTATGTTGGTTTGTACGTAAATTTGCACATGTATGCTCATGCGATTAGAGTTAGTAATTGATTACACTGCTCTACAGCCAAAAAATACTCTGAACGCGACCATCCTATTTATATGTAAAATCGGTCGCTGATTCCGAAAATCGGGCTCATTTTTAATTCTATGGGAAGGTTTTTGAGATATCGGCAATTTACCGTTATTTGGCCAATGGCTCCACTTAATCCTGTATACCTCTTTAACGCAGTGAGCTATCTTCCTTGGAGTGACACTCAACGAAAGAAAATTAAATTTCCTTTTCATCGCTGCTACAACGTTTTTCTGTAACTCTTATAGTTTCTGAAATATTGACGATTCAATTTGAATTTTTTCGATTTTTTACGATTTTTTGAAGAAAAAATTGAATTTGTCAGGCAATATCTTTTAAACCAATGTCTTCACCTTCGGTTTTACTCCTTTACATGAAGCTCCATTCTATTGGGAAAAATATAAGCTATCAACGAAGAAAATCCATGGTAAAATGGAAAAGTTATAGGCGATCAAGTAAATACATCCAAGTCGCGCAATGCCTCTGCACGGGTATATTCTATGCATGTTATACCAATCTGCAGTAGCAGCACATTGGCAGCGCAGTAGATAAAAGCCCATTTACGGGTATAACATGCATAAAATATACCCGTGCAGAGGCATTGCGCGACTTGGATGTATTTACTTGATCGCCTATAACTTTTCCATTTTACCATGGATTTTCTTCGTTGATAGCTTATATTTTTCCCAATAGAATGGAGCTTCATGTAAAGGAGTAAAACCGAAGGTGAAGACATTGGTTTAAAAGATATTGCCTGACAAATTCAATTTTTTCTTCAAAAAATCGTAAAAAATTGAAAAAATTCAAATTGAATCGTCAATATTTCAGAAACTATAAGAGTTACAGAAAAATGTTATAGCAGCGATGAAAAGGAAATTTAATTTTCTTTCGTTGAGTGTCACTCCAAGGAAGATAGCTCACTGCGTTAAAAAGGTATACAGGATTAAGTGGAGCCAGTGGCCAAATAACGGTAAATTGCCGATATCTCAAAAACCTTCCCATAGAATTAAAAATGAGCCCGATTTTCGGAATCAGCGACCGATTTTACATATAGATAGGATGGTCACGTCCAAAGTACAGACAAAAAATTTCATTTTGTGATCCAGTGTTATCAATAACTGGTCAATACTAAATATTCTCAAACTGGTATGTCTAATACAAAAAATGTTACTTATACCCTGCAGGGAACTCAATAACTAGTGAGCCAAATTTCTAGTTCCGAACTAGCGAAAAGGTGTCAAAAGGGAACTAGATCAACTGTAGTTAGATCCTCACCAGTTCAGAAGGAGTGAATTGAGTGACACACTTTGATTTGTATGCAATTTGGAAATGACAAAAATTCTATGAAAAATTTTCGTTCGTTCAATTGCCGTCGGCTTTGCACATTTCTGCAATTCTCAGATGTTTAGTGAAGCATTTTATATAAAGAGTTTTCTATTTCCATTTTGTATGAAATGAAATGTTCCCCTAATTATGCTTTTCCGATCCCTCAGGCTTATTTTTAATTTTTTTTTTTATTTTATTACTTTTTAAATATTATTGCAATTTTTTATTAAACAAATAAATAAAAAATATTAGTTAAAGAAAAAAATTTAAAAAAAAAATATCATCCACACCGACACCGACAGAATTCGAACCCGCGCCCCTCAGATTGAAAGGCACATGCGTTACCCAGTCGGCCATCGCGCCACTTGCATGAAGTGTGTCAAATGCTGCACTTAAGCGACAGATGTAAAACTGTAGAATTTATAGGTACTTTTAGCTAGTTCAGAACTATCGAAATTGTGCCAATAAACGAACTAGTGTAAACTGTAGAATTTGGTACTAGTTCGGAACTATCGAAAATGTAGTGCAGAGAGTGACAATTGACACCGCCTAGGACATCGCCCTGTTAAATTCGCCAGTTGATAACATGCAAAAGAGATTTACCTCGCACTAGTAGTGTCGAAAAATGCACTAGAAGCGACCTAGTTCGGAACTAGAGATTTTCCCTACAGGGTAGCTAAAAGGCTGTAGATGTATGTATGTATGTTGGTATGTGCGTATATATGTGCAAACATACATACATATGTACATATTTATGTATTTAGAAACCAAAGTCACCGACGCACAATGGGAACGTTTCATACAAAAAACGGCCATAAATAGTAAAAATGGACCTAGAGTGCTCAAATTTTGAAAATAAGCTTTTTTTATGAATATTAGTACATGGTGTAAAAATGAACTTAATCTGATGACAAATTCCCCCACCCCCCCATATAACGGGTGTCGCGAAAAACCATTAAAATGCATTTATTTTCGAAACTAATTAAGTTACAATGCTGAAATTCAGTATTTAAGCTTCTTTGATGAATATTAGTACATGGTGTAAAAATGAACTTAATCTGATGACAAATTCTCCCACCCTCCATATAACGGGTGTCGCGAAAAACCATTAAATTATTTTCGAAACTAATTAAGTTACAATGCTGAAATTCAGTATGTAAGCTTCTTTGATGAATATTAGTACATTGTGTAAAAATGAACTTAATCTGATGACAAATTCCCCCACCCTCCATATAACGGGTGTCGCGAAAAACCATTAAATTATTTTTGAAACTAATTAAGTTACAATGCTGAAATTCAGTATGCAAGCTTCTTTGATGAATATTAGTACATGGTGTAAAAATGAACTTAATCTGATGACAAATTTTCCCACCCTCCATATAACGGGTGTCGCGAAAAACCATTAAAATGCATTTATTTTCGAAACTAATTAAGTTACAATGCTGAAATTCAGTATGTAAGCTTCTTTGATGAATATTAGTACATGGTGTAAAAATGAACTTAATCTGATGACAAATTCTCCCACCCTCCATATAACGGGTGTCGCGAAAAACCATTAAATTATTTTCGAAACTAATTAAGTTACAATGCTGAAATTCAGTATGTAAGCTTCTTTGATGAATATTAGTACATTGTGTAAAAATGAACTTAATCTGATGACAAATTCCCCCACCCTCCATATAACGGGTGTCGCGAAAAACCATTAAAATGCATTTATTTTCGAAACTAATTAAGTTACAATGCTGAAATTCAGTATGTAAGCTTCTTTGATGAATATTAGTACATTGTGTAAAAATGAACTTAATCTGATGACAAATTCTCCCACCCTCCATATAACGGGTGTCGCGAAAAACCATTAAAATGCATTTATTTTCGAAACTAATTAAGTTACAATGCTGAAATTCAGTATGTAAGCTTCTTTGATGAATATTAGTACATTGTGTAAAAATGAACTTAATCTGATAACAAATTCTCCCACCCTCCATATAACGGGTGTCGCGAAAAACCATTAAAATGCATTTATTTTCGAAACTAATTAAGTTACAATGCTGAAATTCAGTATTTAAGCTTCTTTGATGAATATTAGTACATTGTGTAAAACTGAACTTAATCTGATGACAAATTCTCCCACCCTCCATATAACGGGTGTCGCGAAAAACCATTAAAATGCATTTATTTTCGAAACTAATTAAGTTACAATGCTGAAATTCAGTATGTAAGCTTCTTTGATGAATATTAGTACATGGTGTCAAAATGAACTTAATCTGATGACAAATTTTCCAACCCCCCATATAACGGGTGCCGCTAAAAACCATTAAAATGCATTTATTTTCGAAACTAATTAAGTTACAATGCTGAGGGGCAATTATATATATAGGTATAAGCATATATTTGTAACTATTTCAAAAATATTTATTTAATTATCTATGTGACGTTTATGTATACTTATTTAAAATCTGTACTCTTAGGGCTTGGATCCCCACGTAAACTCCCATTTATAAGATAACGGCACATTTGGGAGACGAAATAGATAAATGCAAATATCAAAAAGTTTATGCGTACCAAAGACTTTATACCATTTATGAATGATAGAAATTAAATTTTATCTGTTTAATTGAATAAGTTACAAATACTCAAATTTATCTTGTACATATAAACAATCCGTTGTATGGGAGCTATATTTTATACTGGATTTGGGCGATTCCGACAAATGATAAACTTTACATAAAAATACATAGTATTTCGGCACAAAGTTATAACACTATTTCATGTTCATGGCTGGTATAAAAAGCAGCAAATGATAGTATATCGCTCATTTACTTCTATACTATCATACCTTAATAAGCTGATTTTACGAAAAAGCCCTTTAAGTTTTCGATCGCTATATATGTACGTACATCAATAGTACATATAGCACAGATAATTTTTTGATCTCAAACTCTAAATTTTCAATATATCAGACCGAAAATTTCGTCATATAATGCACATACATACATGTAAATACACACACATGCATGCATACCCATCCTTATCTGAAAACTCGCGTTTTTGAGTTATGATACTTTTGAAGGAAATAGGCTAAAAGTAAGTATATATCTAAATATTCTATATAAAATTGCATTAGTTAATATATTAGCGATTTTAAAGCATAAACATGTCAAAACTGCTCATCAATGCTTTTCTCTCTAGCTACACATGTGTACATATGTGTACATACATAGTGATAGCGCGCATATAAACCTCGTCGAAAAATATGAATTAGTGAGAAGAGCGCGCGTGAATGATGAAACTGACTATGGGGCACGGTAGGCAGGAAGCGACGATAGGTTGCATGAAAATGTCGAGAAAAAAGGAAAGTGGGGTTGTGTTATGTGATGTTTATAGATGAAACATCCGTTGAAATTAAAATCCGAGCTGCTCCTTTTTCAAGGATATCCACATTTTTTGTTTTTTTTGAAAGGATCAAATATTGAGGAAATCGAATATTCGCCACCGTCCAAATTTTTCCGATTTCAATACATTATTTGGTCGCTAAGGGATACAAAAAAAGGTATTAAAAAGAAAACAGGACACCTGTAGTGGAAAAATCCAATGTGAACAGGACCTAAAGGATAACCACTGAAATATAAAATAACACAAAAAGTACCCACTTTAATTTGCGTATAACTCCTAAAATGTTAACGCTACGTGAAAATTTCTTATTATATGTTTCATTCAGAATAAATAAAGAAATATTTCTTTAATATACAATTTTGATGTACCTGCAGTGCTTAATGTACTTTTGTGCATCTAAAGTGAAAATTTCAAAAAAAGAACGTTTTTTTATGGTGCTATTTTAAGTTCAAATATTTTTCTAGTTTATGTAAATATTTTAATCTAATGATCCAACTCTCATTCCTACATATCTCTACGTTAATACTAAAAAAGAGTTAGAGCTGAGATACGCGCTAGCTGTGCACGGTGGGCGGGAAGCAACAATAGGTTGCATGGGAATATCGTAAAAACGATGGCCCAACGAATATGTGCCTAGCTGTGTGCTGGTACTAATTTTCGTTTAATAAAATTTTCGTTTTCGATATTTTCATGCAACCTATTGTTGCTTACCGCCCACCGTGCACATCTAGCGCGTATTTCAGCTCTAATTCTTTTTAATATTAACGTATAGATATGTAAGAATGAGAATTGTATCATTAGATTAAAATATTTACATAAACTAGAAAAATATTTGAACTTAAAATAGCACCATAAAAAAAACGTACTTTTTTTGAAATTTTCACTTTAGATGGACCAAAGTGCATTAACCACTGCAGGTACATCAAAATTGTATATCAAAGAAATATTCCTTTATTTATTCTGAATGAAACATATTATAAGGAATTTTCACGTAGAGTTAACATGTTAGGAGTTATACGCAAATTAAAGTGGGTACTTTTTGTGTTATTTTATATTTCAGTGGTTATCCTTTAGGTCCTGTTCACATTGGATTTTTCCACTACAGGTGTCCTGTTTTCTTTTTAATACCTTTTTTTGTATCCCTTAGCGACCAAATAATGTATTGAAATCGGAAAAATTTGGACGGTGGCGAATTTTCGATTTTCTCAATATTTGACCCTTTCAAAAAAAACAAAAAATGTGGATATCCTTGAAAAAGGAGCAGCTCGGATTTTAATTTCAACGGATGTTCCATCTATAAACATCACATAACACAACCCCACTTTCCTTTTTTCTCGACATTTTCATGCAACCTATCGTCGCTTCCTGCCTACCGTGGGGGGGTTATAAAGCACACTTGGGGTGAACATATATTAAAAAATTGAGGAGACCTTTTTTTTTATTTTTATACTCAGCTGTACTAGTACACAGAGTATTATAGTTTTAATCACATAACGGTGGATTGTAACACCATAAAATAATCGAGATAGATATAGACTTATATATATCAAATTGATCAGGGTGAAAAAAGAAATCGATTGAGCCATGTCCGTCCGTCTGTCCGTCTGTCCGTCCGTCTGTCTGTCTGTACGCACGATAACTCGCGCAAAAATTGAAATATTTTGATGAAATTTGGAATGCAAGTTGGTATCAAGACTGGAACGGATGGTATTGAAAATGGGCGAAATCGGACCATGACCACGCCCACTTCCCCTATATAGTAAAAATCGGAAATTTTGTATCTCAGTCACTAATAGAGCTCAGGCCCTTATGAAGAAATTTGGTGAGATTTTGAAAAATGGGCGGTGCCACGCCCACTTATTAAGGGCCAAACATTGAAAGTTTTATATGTCATAACTCAGAAACCGTTGAAGATATATCGATGAAATTTGGTAGGCGTGATATACTTACTTAGGAAAATGTTTGGACGAAAAATTGCCAAAATCGGTTAACGACCACACCCACTTTTATATATGGGAACTAGAAAGGGGCCTAATAAAAACATTTTAAGCGATATCTCTGTCAAATATAAAGGTATATCATTGAAATTTTATCGCAGGAGTCCAACTGCGGATATAAAACGAAAAGCATAAAAATTTTGGAAAATGGGCGTGGCACCGCCTCTTTTTAGAAGCAGGAATATACGAGATTTCTGAGCCCATAACTCGACAAATAATTTAAATATAATGACGAAACTTGGTGTGTACACTTTTATTAGTTGTGGTAATACATGTTCAAAATTTTAGCGAAATCGGTTGGCGACCACGCCCACATTTATATATAAAAACTATAAAGGGGCCTAATAAAAATATTTTAAGCGATATCTTTGTCAAATATAAAGATAATTCATTCAAATTTTGTGGCATGAGTTCCACAATAGACCGGAAACAAAAAATAGAAAAATTTGGAAAATGGGCGTGGCACCGCCTCTTTTTAGACAAAGGAATATACGAAATTTCGGAGCCCATAACTCGACAAGTAATTGAGACATTAAGACGAAACTTGGTTTATACACTTTTATAACTTGTGCTAATAGACACGCAAAAATTTATTCAAATCGGTTTATGACCACGCCTACTTTTTAACAAAGATATTTCTGGAACACCCTTTGGGAATTTGCAACGTGACATCTTTGCAATTAGAAGTCATAAAGGAATGAAATTTTGCACAAAGAATAATATTCATATGCTTAGTTGGAGGACTGATAAAAATGTTGGAAATGGGCGTGGCTACGCCTACTTTATGCGGCACTCGCTTTATATAAAATACACCGTGTGGTCATCAAACGCAAAAAAACAATGAAACCATACAGCTGAGTATCTAATGTTCGATTCCACTCGAACTTAGGCTTCCTTGTTTTTTTATTTGATTTCAAACTTTTGGAATTTTTTTTAATTTTTTTTTTACCCTGCAAATAAAAAACAATTTATAATAGAATCTATATAGCTAATTCAAAAATGAGCTGGTGTATTTCATATTGTGAACCATTTTCTATATTACAGATGTAAATTGGATAATAGATCTTCTATACACTTTATTTGTTTTAATTTTGAATATGTCATTATAAATGTAATTTGAAAAATGCACTTTTAGCCAGTTAGGAGAATAATTAAAACACACGAAGGCGCGCGTGAAATTAATATCTGTTAATGTGATCTGATAAAGAATATATTAGTTCATTACACAAAAAAAAAAACCAAGATACCTTTTTTTTGTTTTTTTTATTTTATTCCTTAAAGTGGATGAAGAAAATTTTTTTTCTATATTTTTTTATCAGTATTTGAAAAATCATATAAAATCAGATTTCAAAGTTAGGAGAAATGAGATTACTTCCTAGAAAAGTAGAGGTCATTTTCTATATTTAGATGTCAAAACCACATATATACGTCGATAAATGGCTTAGATAGAGCTTTTCGTATCAGGTCATAAAATTCATAATTCATATGACATATTTTTGTTCAACTTTGAGCACCGTGTATGGCTAAACGAAACGGAACTCAAAAAATTTTACATGGGCTTTTTTTTTGTCCCATAAGATATCTGTCGATTGCAGTTAAAAAATATTTATTTATCACTACTTTAATTTCGAATTTATTTTTGGCCAAAAAATCCCATTGTGCGACGTCAATGCTAAATGCTTAGGTAGTTAACTTTTAAAGTTCTCTATTAAAGAGGGTTAATAAAGCATCAGGGCCTCAGATAAATGAGTTAATTAAATTTTCTTTATGAACATAAAAAACTTTGGGCCCAAAGTTTAGGGAATCTAAAATTGCACTATAGATTTTCTTTTATTGGAATTGCGCCATGCTACAGCAACCTTTAAAGAAAATGGAACATTTAGGCCCGATTTCACCAACCATCCTACCTACTTAACTTTAGTTTTAGTTACGGCTTAAGTTATTCGAGAGTCTCGAATCGAGACTACGTGCTAAACTTTTCGGTTTCACCAACAAGTGTGACTATATAGTTTTGTATGCTGCAAACCTGAAAGATTTTTTGTCAAATAGTGTATTTTTTAGGTTGTTATATCTGCTAGTTTGGTTGTTGAATTTGCTGAAGCGAAAAAAAATTGTTTGTTTAATTTTAGCCAAATCAAGAGCTGACGAACCCATGACTAAGCTTAGAACGATTGGTAACACCGAATACATTAAAATTGCGTCTAATCTAAGTATGGTTGGTGAAACCGGGCCTTAGTCTGCTCATTCTCTAAACTCATATTTCTAGACATGATGGCTTCTTATAAAACATAATTTTTCCGCCCTGGCGAGAGTGAAGCAAGTCACTGAAGATGGAGCATCACCGAATTCGGGCTTTTCGCCTTCTCGGAAGTGAAAAATTCACTGAAGATGGAGCATAATCGAATTCGGGTTTTCTCCAAACCAAACATGTCAAGGAATGACGCAAAATCGTACCACAACACAACATAATCCTACCCTGTAGGGAATTATTTCGACACATCCGATTGTGACTACAGATATCATACAATATGAAAGAGTTTGGCTGTACTTACTGCTGCGGTTGCCTTCCTTAACGCGATATGTGAGATCATGAAATGCTAATTCCACCGCTGGACGTTTTGGCAAATGTTGGAGTGTCTTCGGTTGAGCCGGTGTAAGTGGTGTCTTAAGAATGCTCATTGGAGTAGCAGCGGAGCTCGATGCATTGGCGCTGCAATGTGGGCCGCTACTGCCTGTTGGTATGATTACAATACCCCCACCAGCGCCGCCGCCACCGCCACCGCCATGCCTATTGTCATTCAATAGATTTTTAGTGACGCTGTCTTGATGCACCATTTTTGGTTTTTATTTTTTCAATATTATCTTTTTTATTTTTTAATTTCCACTATTTCTTGTGTAGTATGTTAAATATTGTCATTTATTCTGAAGTTTTTTAATCGTTTTTAATATGCATATTTTTGATGTGTTCTTTCAATGCAAATTAGTCTTGTTAACTTGATATTTTTTCAATAAAAACAAATAAAAAAATTCAGATTTTAATTAAAACACGTTTTTATTTCTTTTTTATTTTAGCATTGTGCACAAAGTACTGAGAGGTTTAGCATTTAGTAGATTCTAGTTTTTCAAAAGCTACATTTGACTTTGTACTTTCAAAACACATTCACACACACATGCACACACACGAAATGCAGAGTATGCCCTGCCAAAAATGCGATTAATCTGGGGCGTGTCCGGGATCAATCGCAAGGGAGCATGCGACTAATACAATTTTACATCCCTTTATATGGAGTGAATTGATCGCATTTGTTCGAGCATGTCCTATGAAGAGACTAATTGCTCAACTTGTATACCCGAACGGGTACCAATGTAGATCAATCGCTTTGATACCGAACGGGTACAAATGTAGATCAATCGCTTTCATACCGAACGGGTACATATGGAGATCAATCGCTTTCATACCGAACGGGTACAAATGTAGATCAATCGCTTTCATCCCAAACGGGTACAAATGTAGATCAATCGCTTTCATCCCGAACGGGTACAAATGTAGATTAATCGCTTTCATCCCCAACGGGTACAAATGTAGATTTTTCCAAGTTGTTAGCCAAGGCAATTTTAATAACAATCTTTAAAAAATTGTAAATGTTCATGCATATTTAAATAAAGATTATATAATGTTTTACTTTTGTAAAAAAATCTCAATAAATTTAAAAAAAATGTAAGTTTTGAGTATGCATTATATCGTCGCTCCCAACGAAGACTAGCACGGTTCGTTGTTCGCATGGAAGACTAACACACTTCGTTGTTCGCGTGGAAGACTAGCATGCTTCAGTTCTCTGCGTGGAAGACTAACATGCTTCACTTGTTTGGGTGGAAACTAATATACTTCTGTTTGTTAGAAATAAGCTTAGGGGTTAAAAACCGGAGGAGGATGGTCCGAGGAGTGAAAGATATTTGATAAGTAAGTGCAAGAACAATAATTCATACTGCAATAAAACTTTAAACAGGAAGCTTCAGCCAAACTATATGAAAAGTATATGAGTTTCAAATATTCCTAGACTTGTACTAGGCCTACTTTTAAGTATGTGCATAGGTTGTGTAAATAAAACCTGGCTTTTGCATCAAATAAAACACCGAGTTAGTTATTACTCGGAACTCTATATTTATATATGTATATGTAGATATGACTAGTGCTGAGGTACTACACAAAAAGTGTGCACAGTGTGTATCTTTGTATTTCTAAAATGTTTTAAAAAAATAGAACCGTGATAGTCTTCGCTGGGAGCGACGATATATAAATATAGAGTTCCGAGTAACAACTAACTCGGATTTTTTTTTATTTGCACAACCTATGCACATACTTAAAAGTAGGCCTAGTACAAGTCTAGGAATTTTTGAAAATCATATACTTTTCATATAGTTTGGCTGAAACTTCCTGTTTAAAGTTTTATTGCAGTATGAATTATTGTTCTTGCACTTACTTATCAAATATCTTTCACTCCTCGGACCATCCTCCTCCAGTTTTTAACCCCTAAGCTTATTTCTAACAAACAGAAGTATATTAGTTTCCACCCAAACAAGTGAAGCATGTTAGTCTTCCACGCAGAGAACTGAAGCATGCTAGTCTTCCACGCGAACAACGAAGTATGCTAGTTTTCCACGCAGAGAACTGAAGCCTGCTAGTCTTCCACGCGAACAACGAAGTGTGCTAGTCTTCCACGCGAACAACGAATCGTGCTAGTCTTCCACGCTAACTGAACCGTGCTAGTCTTCGTTGGGAGCGACGATATAAGCGTATGTAAAGGATTTTTTCATAGGATATTGTAGACATTTTGTTAAAATTATTATTCAACATTGTTATTAAAAGAAAGGGTGTTCACTTCGTTTTACCGGTTGTTCTACAATTTTTTAAATACATTGCATATTTTTGTAAAATTTCTACATTTAAGGAATCTAGATTTGTACCCGTTCGGAATGAAAGCGATTAATCTACATTTATACCCGTTAGTGAACAATTGGGCTACAAATAGTCTACATTTATACCCGTTCGGGAACAATTGGTCTACAATTAGTCTACATTTATACCCGTACGGGAACAATCGGGGACTAATTTTGGACCAATTGTTCTCGAAAGAGATCAATCCGGGACAATCGCACATTTTTTTGCAGGGTGCACACAGTGAACGCATACAAGTTGCTCTACGAGTTTTTTTGTTTTTTATTTTTATTTTTTTTATCTCTTCACAATAACAAAGTCCCCCTATCCGCTGGAAGTTAATTCATCCAATCACGTTTTCTTTTAATCAATCACTTTTATATCCGCGGCTGCGTTTTCATAAAATACAACCAACTTAATAACAAAAAAATATTATTTTTTTCATTCAAAATTTCACGTCACGCTTTTCCTTTTCTACTTGTACAAGTGTATGTACATATTTATGTAGGTATGTATGTATGTATGTATGTATTTACAGTGGTAGTTTATGTACAAATTGATGTTTTTCGTGATTTCCCCCAACTTTGCGGTTGTGTTTTAATAAAAAAAAAATTATTTTGTAAATTTTTATTCGCTTGGCCGGCAATTCTCAATATCAGCACTAAGTACTGCGCCTTTGGAAATGCGCTACACAAAATACAGATAGCTTACATACATATATAGAGATATTCATACATAAATATGTTTGTTCCCATATAAAATATAAAAAATATCTTCCGAATACCGAAAACGTTCTTTCCACCTTTGCCGTGCGATCGCTACTAAAGCCGGAATTACAATAGCGCTGTGGCTGTGGCAGCGACTGTTTTTCGAAATCAGCTGATTTTTAGAAACTACGGTTGGTAATGAAGCGGCACATAATACAGCAGAGGCAGCTGGCAGCACCGCTCCGTTTAGCCCAAATTCTAAATTCGCAGCCGCTGCCTTGAATCGCAGCCAACTTCAAAGTGTTGATGTGAACTTATGTCTATTTCCGTACTATCCAATGTAATATATTTTTTACTAATTTTGTGTTTCCGTACTTTGATGCCAGCAAGCGGGAGAGAATTTAATTTTTACTTAATTAATTTCCACTAGCAAATATTGCTGGCGGGATGAAAAAGCAAAGAAGAAGAAAGAGCAGAGGAAAAAATGAAACAAGATTGATTATTTTAATTGAAAAAAGTGGACATGAAAATGGTAAGTAAATTTATGTCACCACGTGTCCAAGGTAAAAGGAAACAGACCTAATATATAAAGAAGTCACTGCCAAATACTGCGAACGCTCTATTGTGTTTGGTCTGGCAGTGACTGCTCATATTAGACGCATCAGCTGATTCCGAAAACCGTCGCTGCCCGCTGCCACATCGCTGATGTAATTTGGGCTTAATTCGTAAAGTCAACTGGACCCGGTACAAAAAGTAGGAAAACTGACAAACATACATACTTACACGCAAACAAACCCAGAAATCAGACTAGTAAGCCTAAGCTGAAGCTAAGTTGTAAAACGGGAATACGCTGGCAGTGCTGCTTTCTGCACTCATACTATCTGCTCTTCTCCAGGGGAATTGAGTTTTTATGAGCAAAGAGAGTACAATGTGTGGCGAACGTAAAAATTGCGTATTGTAGATTTTTGTTTCAGTTTAAAATTTCTAATGACATGCAATGCAGTGTTCGGTTATGTGCGCACGCTTATCTCATTTACATGTACATGTACATGTACATATGTACATATATAAATGCATGAATAATATATTTTCTATTATTAAATAACCGCCACGCTTAAATCGCGAGAAAAATGTGAATTATGCAGCAAACAAAAAGCTCCTTATTATTAATAAAGCATTTATAAGGTATTCATACACCACGTAAGGCCTGAATATCAGGCTGTAATAAGGCCTTAAATAAGCCTAATTTTCCTGGCGGACAAGCCTAAGAAGTAAGGCATGTTCTCAGAGAGAAAGAGAGAGAGAGAGAGTATTCCTTACGGCCTGATAGCATCAACATAAGGAAAATTAGCCTTAGTTTAAGCCTTACGCCATACAACTTTGCATCTTATATAATTTTCAGGCCTAATTTCATAAGTCTTTAAATCTACTATAATAATTCTTAACTAAGGCGTAGATTTTTTGCAGGGAAGGCATAAAAACTCATACTGTTGAATGAGAGCAAATGGCAAAAAAAAGTGAAAAAAATTATGTATATGTAGTATAGTATGTGTGTTCATTAGGGTGCTTCAGTCTCTGTTCCACCTAAGAATCTGATTTCTTATAAGAAATATGTACACAATTATGGTACCTTAAAAGAATTTTTAGTTGTACTCCTTCATTTTTTCATCGAGAAACTTAATTCATTCCAATTAAACTAGACCTTCTGTAACAGATTTAATACCTACAAAATCGATGGAATTTTTGTTTTTCTTTTCAAAAGTAAGACCGAAATAAATTTAACAAGTTCAGCTCTATTATTCAAAAACTGATAGACTGCCTTTTGTCATAAACGAAAATACGAATACAACAAATCCACCCTATTTTCTATCGCCACAATTGAACATAAAATGTGTATTTGGATATGTTTTTACGTTTATATATCGCTAGCTTAGAGTGCAAACTGTGTAAGTCCATTTTTATGAAAAAGTGTATTTTTATGTAAAACGCTAGAAAAATCAAATACGCAGCACGCTAAACAAGTCTGTGATACTTGTCATATTTGTAGTCGTTGCTATTCAGTGATACGCAAATTGTGTAAGTCCAAAAAACGAAGAAAATTGTGTAAATCCAAAATTTTACATGAACAGAATTTTTTTTTCATTTCGAATTTTTTTTATTTTTTGTTTTTTGTCTCCCCTACAAAGTTTGAAAAAAGGACTTACACAATTTGCACTCTAAGCTAGTGATATACAAATATACGTACACATACCCCGCAGAGAAAAATTCTAGCTCGAAACTAACTAGAAAAAAGACAAAGGCACTAGTTGAAATGCTATGAGACCCAAGACCAGTTCAAAAGTCGTCAAATGAGTACTATTACAAGACATTCTTTAATTCTTATGAAAAGTCGATGTCACAAAGTATTTGATTCGTCCGTGTATTTGCAGTCGGGTTTTGCATATTTTTACAATTCCAACAGTGTTAATGAACTAAGATATCTAAAGCTGAACTCAATAGCAGATGTAGATAAACTATACAATTTGTAAGGAGCTTGTAGCTAGTTCCAAACTATCGAAAACGCAGAACAGCAGGGGAAAATTGGCATCGCCTAGTACATCGTCGTGTTAAATTCGCCAGTTGTATGTTTGACGGAGAATATAGACGCGCACTAGTGTTGACGAAAACAGCACTAGAATCGAACCAGTTTTGAATTATAGATTTTCCACATTGGGGAAGGAATGTATGTAAAGAAACTGAGAAAATATGGCTTCGCACTCAGCTGTCGATGACAAGCATGTAGTGGTTATTATCATCACAAAAACAACAGCGGAAACAGAAAAAACAGCGAGCAAAGCGAAGGAAGGCGTAATAGAAGAGAAATTAAATTTTTTTCATACATATATACATATTTAGTTACGTAGATACATACATACATATGTATGTATGTGCATTTATAACAACCCTACAGTCAAATCAACGCACAGTTGAACTAGTTTTCCATCTAAATATCTTTTTTCCATACCTATTAGCAACTGGTATTTCTAGTAGGTACGTGATTTCACATGTCACCTGGCTGACCAGTCAGTGTTCCTATCAGAATCAAAACACTTTTGTTTTCAATGTGGACTCAAAGGCTATAAGGTTTGTCGGTCTACCTTTGAGATGAGTAAATATGTAGGTATATCTATATCCAGGAGCGGATTTATATAGGGGCAACATGGGCAGCTGCCCAGGGCGCCGTTTCAATAGGGGCGCCAACTCTAAGACAAGGGAAAAAATTTCTTTTTTATTTATCAAAAAAAGTTTTTTTTTTTTAATATTACAACCAGAGATGTAGAATAATTATTACCTCCTTTTGAAATTATAAAAAAGTCTTACAAAGTTTCTTCAGAATGATAAAAGTCTTTTGATAATAATTTTTTCCTGATGAAAATGATAAAAATCTTCTATAATTATTATTCAGAAACTTATATTTTAAAAATCTTTGCATAATAGTTATTTCAAATATATTTTTTTTAAGTCTTCAAAGACTTTTTCATTGAGACAAATTTCAAAAAAGTCTTTGCGTCTTTATTATTATTAGTACCAAATTGTTTTTTATATCTTCAAAGACTTTTTCATTGAGACAAAGTTCAAAAAAGTCTCAGAAAATTTTCAATAACTTTCATATACATAAGTATAAAATAAGAATAACTTTCATATAAGTACTTCAAAATTCAAGCAAATTTCCAATTTAAAATTGTATGAAAGAATTTTATCGAAAACATAAAAAATAAATTTGTTACTCAAAATAATTACTTAAAGATATTTTTGAAATTCGTCTCAATGAAAAAGTCTTTGAAGACTCAAAAAACAATTTGTTACGGATAATAATTACTCAAAGACTTTTTTTTTAATTTGTCTCAATAAAACAGTCTTTGAAGATATAAAACAAAATTTCTCATTCATAATAATTACAAAAAGGCTTAAAAAAAATATCTCAGAAATAACTATTATGGAAAGACTTTTAAAATATGTTTCTTTCAATAATAATTATTTTTTGATTTTTATTTTTTCTCTTATAATAATTTCAATTTTTTACAGAGAAAATTTTAATCAAAGTACATTTCAGAACATCGCTCATTTGCTGCATTTGCACTTTTCAAAATACACAACTTTTCAGGAAGGGCAATTTTGAGATTCAACCGCCATATGGTGCGCAAGTAAATGCAACATTTGGTTTGTATCTGAAGCGCTTAGTTTTCAAAAGATCTTAAAGAATTTTTTACTCAACATGAAGTATGATGTAACTAATTATTCTGCAGTATTAACTCAAAAATCACGTTTTTTGATTTATGCCGGCCTTGCAGCAAATGAGCGATATGTAAGCACTAAGTTTTAGCAGCTTGTGGCAGTAAATGATGTGAAAGATTCAAATTTAATTGAAATTTCAAATTTAAAAATCAAGTAGGCATTGAAGTATTTTTTCGGGCAAATGCGCGAGCTCACTTTTTCAAAGGAAACTAAGATCTGAATATTTTCTGTTTCTGGTTAATTTGAATAGTTCGCGCCTCTATACAATGCGCTGCGTACATTTTATGTAATCTTAAAAGTCGTTCCGAGTTAAAAACATCAAAAAAGTGTCAGTGAATTAATTTTTTGTGAAAAATAGAAGAATGACTGCAAATTAGGGCTCTAGATACCCGGGTATCGAGCAATTCGAACTGATCGTTTTTGTTTGAAGCCCGTTTGTTGTTCAAATGCCCGTACAAACATTCGAGCATTCGAGCTTACAAACAAAAAAAAATGAGTATCGAAGAAACAAAAATAAAAACAACTACATATGAAGAAGAAAAAATAAACAAAAGAAAAAAACAAACTTCAAAATGCCCGAATTGTTCAAATGCCCGTACAAACATACGGGTAATAAACAAACAAACGACTGTTCGAGCATTTGAACAACATTTGTTCGGGCTACTCGAAAATGTTCAAAAAAATCTGGAGCTATGAAAAAGTTAAGCGGCCCAGCAAACAAAAACGTGCAGCCGAGAAAATGCAGAAAGACAAAGATTTACTGTCGAAAATCCCTAAACTTGATTGTTTTTTTCAAACTCCTCGAAAACAAAATGACTTCACTGTTGATCATAACCAAAAAGGTAATAATGCATATGCCAGAAAGCCAGATTTCGCTACCTGGGAGGCGCCCTACTGTCAAAAATTATGAGTTTAGTTTCAGGACGAAACATTTTCACTATAAATTGTTTTTCAGATTCGTATGATGAACTGCAATTTAATGATATTGCGAAATCTGTGCCACCTAATAATGAGGGTATAAGGTCAGATCATTTTGAAGATTAGAAAATGGGAAAAAATGTGGTACCTATATAAGAATCGAATCAAATTTTTTCAATCCGTAAAATATATCAGTAATGAATTTTCACCACACGAAGGCAAGTACGGTTTTTTTTTTGGAAATATTGGGGCGCGGCTTGATTTGTTTGCCCAGGGCGCTTCTAGAGGTAAATCCGCCCCTGTCTATATCTTGATTATTTTTATGAAACATCTGATAACTAGTGAAGAAAATAGGCAAATCGCACCCTAATTCATAAATTGACACAACTCAAAATTTACTATTTTTGAGAAGAGGTTATTTTTCAGTCAAAAGATGAAAAAGATTTTTTGGCAGTATGGGTTCAGTGCCAATCTGCATGATTTGAACAGAACGATAAACGTACGCCTATATGTAGGCTTCGTAATTTAAGAGAGTACACTACGTGCTTTATCTATCTGTGCAGTTTTGTTCGGAGCTAATTAAAATATGAGCAATGATAAGAGATCTACAAAGACTGTCTTTTGTTTGCTACTGCCCTTCTTGAGAGCAATTGTCCACACCGTCAATGGTAGAAAGGGCAAGAAATGTTGCACTTTTTAGGGGTAGGTTGTTGAGAAAAGATAGCGCTGCCTTTTGTTTGACTTACACTCATTTAACCATAGGTCACAATTATTGAAGTCCTAGATGAATGCAACAGTTAATTAACTAGTAAGAAGGATTGCTGATTAGTTTTTGCTTTTACTGTAGAGAACATACAAAACATACTTGAGTTGTCAGTGCATACCACACAGTGGGTTGACAGATTACAAAAAGTGCTGTAAAAATTAAGCTTGTAAGCTGTTCTAAATAGTATGACAAGAATATTTAATAAATTTAGTTGTTTCTTTAAAGTTTAAACCACTGTTTAGAACGTGTAATATGTACAATATCTAACCTGAAGGAAAATATATCTACTAATTGTGAACTAGAACTCTAGTCTAGACAAAAGAATTACCAAACTCACCGTATATTGTAGGATTGATAATCGGTGCAGTGAAATAACGCCCGTGGAATTAACGCCCGTGGGCGCGATTTTTAATTCCAATTTTTCGTTTTTTTTTTAATTATGGTGTATTATTATTGGAAAAAGCGCCGCAGGCGAAACATTGGAATAAAATATCGCGCGATTTCTAATTCCAATTTTTGGTTTTTTTTTTTTAAATATGGTGTATTAGTATTGGAAAAAGCGCCGCAGGCGAAAAATTGGAATAAAAAATCGCGCGATTTTTAATTCCAATTTTTGGTTTTTTTTTTAAATAGGTGTATTATTATTGGAAAAAGCGCCGCAGGCGAAAAATTGGAATTAAAAATCGCGCGATTTTTAATTCCAATTTTTCGATTCTTTCAATTTTTTTTAAATCCCCTTCTAAATATTCAAATACTCAATCAAAATAAACAAAGTTTCATAGATTTCTATAATCATTTATTAGTAACAATTTTCAAGGTCTCTAAGTAAGTAAATATTTAAATACGCAATCAAAATAAACAATAATTCATTACATACATATTGGCACTTTCAGACCACAATCTAAACAAATACTCATATAGAGTTTTCAACAATTTGACGACAAACCGGGCACAAAATATTTCTATTGCCATTTACGATTGCAACCTTACTGTGCTCTCCAAAGCAATCCGCACACAATTTAAAGTGATTGCATGGGCTTAAGAGAACATCGCGTGGCTTGGTAAAACAAATAACACACAACAACATGCTTTGACTCTCGCAAAAATTGTCCGCCGTTTCTTCATAGTCAGAACAATCCATTTCAGATACATCAATGTCTTCTGTGTCATATGTCTTATTTTCGGGATTACTCATTTGATTCGCCTGCGGCGCTTTTTCCAATACTAATACACCAATAAAGCAAACACCATATTTAAAAAAACCAAAAATTGGAATAAAAAATCGCGCGATTTTTTATTCCAATTTTTCGCCTGCGGCGCTTTTCCCACTAATACACCATATTTAAAAAAAAAAACCGTCTCGGGCTTAATTGCCCTTTCGAAAGGGAAATAAAGCCCACATCGCCGAATAGGGCGCGCGGGCGTTCTTTCCCTTTCTGAGTGGAAATAATACCCACGGGTTTAAATTCGTTTTATTCGCAGGCGCTATTTCTTTTTCAAGAAAAGAAAAAACGCCCGCGGGCGTTATTTCCTTTTTTCTGGGAAATAACGCCCGCGGGCGTTAATTCCACGGGCGTTATTTCACTGCACCTTGATAATCCTGTTCTAACAGTGACTAAATAAAGCTGATATTAAATAACTGTAACAGAAATACAAATTGACTTATTTAGTACAAAACTAGATGGACGTTGATCCTAGTAGCTTTGAAATGCAATTGAACTTCAGGTGTAATCCACGCGCGAGTAGAATGCACGCGTCTGTTGGGGGGAAGGGAGTTATTAAGGTGCTCAGAATCTTAAATAAACGCGTTAATTTAGTAAATTGTAGAGAGAGAATTAAAAGTAAAAAATGGCCTGAAAGATCGGCTTATTTCTAAAAACTGGTTAGTGAATACACTTGTATGTAAATTTAATAGTATTATTATTAATTACAAGCGATCATGTCACTCTTAAAATAACATCCTATATATAGTAATTGTTTAGTGTAACACAGTTGTCACTGTAAACGTTTTTAATTGTCTCAGTGCCTAGACATTTCCGTATGTATCTAAATATGTATGTATGTATGTATGAGAGTAACCGCCTGCTATGCCAGAAGTCTAGGGTTCAAACCTCAGTCCGAGCAAAACACCAAAATATTTTTCTAATTAGTAAAAATCCAATTATTGGGTTTTTTAAGAGCAGCGGTCACCTCTCGGCAGTGGGCGGCATACCCTCCGAGTGCATTTCTGCCATGAAAAAGCTTCTCACAAATAATGCATTCGCCGTTCGGAGCCGGCATAAAACTGTAGGTCCACCCAATTAGTAGGAAAAACAAAAAGGAGCACACCTCGAATTGGGAGAGAAGCTCGGCCATAAAACTCGTCAGAGTTATAATAGCGCCATTGTATTATTATATTATATGTATGAGAGTACACATGCATGTGAACAAAGTTCAAGTGATGGAAAATAAAGTCATAATCCACTGCGAATGCGAATATAGCAAAAAAAAAAAATAAACAAAATGTTGATTTAGTTAAAGAAGGCCTGCAACTAAGCCTGATAATAACAAAAAAAACGTACAAACATATATGTCTACGTACACATGTATGTATAGCACACGTGCCAAGTGAGGTTTTAGATTTTAGAGGGCGAGAAAGGCTCAGAAGATAAGAAGAGATGTACACTCAGAGAAAGAATATTATAAAATCAATGAAAACCTACTTAAAATAAGCACAAAAGTATTTAAAAATGTTACATCAGAAGAACATTTTTAAAATATCGTAAAATTGTAAAATTTTAAAATCAAAATCAGTTTAAATTTAAAAATGTTTATTTTTATTTTAAGCGTTTTTATTCCATTTATTTTAATATTTAATTTAAAAATTGTTTGAATTGTTTCACCATTTTTCATTTATAAAATAAAAATTATCTGGTTTAAAACGTGCGTGAGAAAAATAAAAATTAAATTTTTGACTTTAAAGTGCTGTTTTTCTCTGAGTGTACATTTCTATAGACTTGTTTATTATTTCATTAAAATTAAAAATTAAATTAAGAGGTGATAACAGCTTTATTATTTACTTGCTCGTGAGTGGAGGAATAGCTCTATTCGCAAAAGTTGTTGAAGCAAAGCAAAGCCTTCTCGATTGTTAAGCCCATTTTGGAAGTATTTCAAATAACTAAAACTTTTGAAGGCCGAAAGAGATTCAATATCTTTTGAATCTGAAAAATAGTCCAATATACATTCATATTTATATCTAACGGAAAAAGATATTGATGGTGTTACATCGCTGAAACCATTTTTTAACAAAATTAAGCTTGACAAGGGATGACGGAAATTCGTTCCACAATACCTTAGATATATATTTAGATAGAATAATACTTCAACACATCGAACAACGAAACATACTGTTAACATTGACTGGGTTGAGAGCAATTAAGGGGTATAATATATACGAAAAAAACTCAAAATTTAAAACTGTATTTGAACCTGTTAAAAGGAAACTTTGTTAGGCAGTACCTCTTCTTTTAATATTTAAGGCTCGAGCAATGAACTATCAACTTTTCCTTTCTCATTCATAAATTCCTGGTTCCAATTGAATGTTGGTGGAGCTCTTAAACAAAGCACCGAACTCTGAATATTTTAACAAATATCTGTAAACTTGAATGTAAAAATATTTTACATCGCGTGTAGTACATAAGATCATTACTCCAGTAGACGCTCACAAATTAGAACCACTTTGTTTTTAGGGTGATTCTAATTTCTGAAAAATTCTAATTCCTGGATGTTTTTTTATTTCAATAAACCTTAAAATTTAAGTCAATTTTGCAAACAAAAACTCCAATTATCGAATTCAAACAATAACTAACAAAAACTGTACAGATAGCGGCGAAAATCCAACGACTAACGAGCGTGATATGAATAAATTGCGGATTCCCTTTTTTATATCTATTTTGCAACAAAAAAAAAAAAAAAAACAAAATACGCTCTGAAATTAGAATTATCGATTCTAATTTGAGAGCGTGTAATGTATTCAAAAAGTTGATTCTAATTTCTGGAAATTCTAATTACTAAGACTTCTAATTTGTGAGCGTCTGCTGTATTTTACTACGTAATTGACATGCGCACAAATATATGTAAGTATTGTAATTTATTTTTTTTTCCTTTATTTCAATTACAGGCTCCGAAACTGAAAATGAGGCAACAACTATGGAAACTCAGTAACTTTGCTCCTCTCCTTTAATTTAGATTATTCGTTACGTACAGAGTTTCATTGACTTATAGAAGGTACCAAATTTCAAATGGAAGTTTTTCAGTGTGCTTATTTATTTTATATAAATTTTATACAATTAAAAATATTCAGAGCTTTTGGTAAATGCTTATTCTCAAAATGCTGATAAGTTGAAGAGTGATTAATGAGTCATTTGATTTAAACAGACCGTTCGAAATTTTGCATGATAAAAATGTACTTTATTAAAATGTATGTGTACATATATATGTATGTAACTATATATATTGTATATTATATACATAGCTGATATCGAAATATTGGATTCTAAACATTGTATTTTACAGTAATATATGTATGTATGTATGTGCATACATGTGTGCATACATTATTTGCGATGTATGATATTAGTATTGATAAGCTTTATACCTTTTGAATAATCATTTTAGACTTTGAACTTTAAAGTTGTTACAAGTCGTAATTACGAGCTAATAATTACAAAATTTAATAGATTTATATGTATGTACAAATGTACATATGTATGCATGTATACATGTACATATGTACGTAGGCATGTAATTTTGTTTGAATGTGGATCTTCGAAGTCTCGTAGGTTCTTATCGACATTACTTCATAAACATTTTTCCTAATTCTAAATTTGAAATGCATTTGAGAACTACTCTTATTCTCAAACCTCAAAAGTTAGTTATCAAATGCAGCTCAAATTTTCCTTGGTAGCGGTCTCAAATAAAAAGACACATTTTTCTCAAACGTAAGTGAAATTTTTGAGAAAACGTTGGGTTTATTAATAATTAGTAAAAAAAAATCTTTATTACCAAATTGAGAATTAAGGTTTTCTGAACCGTTTGAGAATTTATTGTCTGGTGTTTATTGGGTTACACTTGCTGTAAATTGTTTCATTACTACCTGCATAAATACTTATACATACATACATATTTAAACTATACGGAACCTAATCGTAAACAAATTTCGCTACTTATTCTGACTTTTTTGCTTGTTTTATTTTGCCCACTTTAAGTAATCTGATTATTACAAAGCTTATTCTCTCAATTAGTGTTTCGTGATCGTTTGTTACATCAGAATACACCGCCTTTTCTGTGACACACTCGTGTTTCAGTTTATAAATGTCTTGCAGGCAAGAAATTCGTAGTTGTCAAGTGATTTTATGACGTGAAATTGCTTTCTAATTGATGGCGGGCGGAGTTACTGGATACGCTAGAGTGAGTATTTTTTTTATATATTTGGTTGAAGCTAAGCTAATCTATCAGCTAATTTTCCTACCACATTTCTTATAAGAAACTAATCAAACGCAAATTATCGAACTATTTATACATATATTATTGCGATTGTTAAACGTCTCAGCAGGGTTTTTCCATATTTTGGTAATGGCTTGAAATTGTATTCAATGAAATAACGCATTACAAATAGCTAAGAAATACTCCTTCGCTTACTTTTGCCCATTACTTGTAATGCGACAGTTTTAAAATTATTATTTTTTCGCTTACTGGTAATGCAGAAAATAATCGAAAATATTTGGAGTACTGACGTTATTTTTTTGCAAACGCTTTGCTTTGATTTTAATTTTTCTAAATAGCAGTTTTGTAAAGCGATTTACCCGCATTCTCGTTTATTTCGCCAGTTTTCAGTATAAAACTGTCGTGGTTAGTCGCGTTATTCCATCGTTGAAAATTTTTTTAAATAAGCCAATAGCTGTGCAAATACATAGTGTAATAATTATTATTCAAATAGTGTTTTTTTAAAATACATTTTGCAAATAATGTTTTGATTCTTTATTCATTCTGTTTGCTACTTGCTTTCGGTATAAATTGCTCACTCTTAGTTTTAAAATTATTTTTTCACCTACCGGTATTGCATAAAATAAGCGAAAAGATTTGGAACGCTGCCTATATATTTTGCAAAGCCTACAATGATTTAAATTTTTGTAAATAGCAGTTTTGTAAAGCAATTTACCCTCATTCTCGTTTATTTTGCCAGTTTTCATTATAATGAATTATAGATTACTATACTGGATTGTGTGATATCGTCGCCCGGATAAATTAGTGTCGTATGTGAACTTTGGGCCGAATTGAGTTAATAATACAGTTATACTAAACTAATCAAGATCTTTCGAATGACGTTATCCGTTTTTTGCTATCTCCTTTATTGAGCAGAATTTTTTCGTTTGTGCAAGGTCGCAAGCGATTTCGTCTAATTTCCAATGTGCTTTTAATTGCTGTCAATTATTTAATTTATTTACTTTTATGAGAAATCAAATACAATATTTAACTAATTTTAAAAATCTTTAATGTAGTTAAAATTGGGAACACATTTTGTCGTACGTCATACAAATTTCCTGCAAAAATGTTGCTAAAGGTAACATACGACAAAAAGAAAATCCTTTATAAATTCCAAAATAATAAACAATATATAACAAAATTAAAATAATTTAAGAATTTTGTGGCCTAGTAGTGTTCTGCCAGACTTTGGAGAAAAACTAATCAGAAGTTTTGGAGAAATACAATTCCAAACTTCAAACCTGTTTTCCCAAAAGTCTTCAAATGCAACATACGACATTAATTTATCCGGGCGACGACTTGTAACAGCTTACTTTTCCCAATATTAGTAGCGACTTTATAATGCATTACTGTCTACCATAATGTAAGACAATACCGCCAAAGACATGCCTATGTTAAAGTAATGCAATCCGTATTGGAAAGTGTAAGCGAGGAATCAAGATTCCTCGATGATTTTACCCATTGCATGTAACACCCTGCTGGGGTGTTATTTTTTTCACACTCATGGACACATGTATCATGTGAAGTGTTCACAATGCCATTACACACTGGCGCGGATATGAATCTAACGAGGTTTAAGGCCCAGCTTCTCTTCCAGATCGACACATGCTCCTTTATTTGTTCTTCCTACTAATTGGATGCACCTACAGTTTTATATCGGCTATGAACGGCGGATGCATTTTTTGCGAGAAACTTTTTCATGGCAGATATGCCCAGGGAGTGTATGCCGCCCACTGACGAGTGGTGACCGCTATTTTAAAAAGCCCTTTAATTTGGTTCTAATTATTTAAAAAAATTATTTAATAAAATGTTTGGTGTTGGTAACACTTTTGGCAACAGTTTATGTTTAGAAAGGGCAATGGCCTGCAAGTGCCTCAAGTGATTTCTGTGCAACATTTTGAGCAAGGAATTGCTTGGGGGCAACTTTGCAAAGATACATACATACATAAAATTATGGTTTTGATGGTAATATTATAGATATGTATGTTCTTGTAGATACATATCGCCCGTTTTATGCAATAGGGATTTAACTCGAAATTTTCGATTTCTGGTATTTTGCCATATATTTCAATAACTGGGTCGTGCCTTTAAGTCTAGTCTTATAAAATACTCAAAAAGATAAAAATGGCAGAAATAAAAGTGATTTTGAAGTTAGCTGTAGAAAGAAACTATATGAAATTATAAAAGTTTATTTGCGGTTTCCCAAAAAAAATTTTTTTTGAGTTAAATCCCTATTCCATAAAACGTGCGATATAAGTATGTATAGTAAAATTTCACCAAGTACTTTTGTAGAAAAAATGATTATCCAAAAAAATTCGTAGTCTAATAAGCACGAACTCAATCGCATGCATATACAAATGTATATATGTATGTATGTATGTCTCGATATGGAAAAAGAAAATTGTAAAGGGGGAATTGAAGGAGATGAATTAAAAATGTTCTAAGAAAACGTACAAGTGTTGTTACTTGCTCTAAGCTTGACGTCAAGTTCTAGTTATTAAACAGCGTTTAGTAAAAATAGGACAAACCAAATCGAAACGAAAATCAATAATTTTTTCGATTAAGCAATGCCAGTATGTCTGGCTGTCCACCTACGCCAGAGGTTGGCAAATTGTAAAAGAGATTAAGGTGATGAGCGCAGAGACATTTCCACTAGATTTGTCAAAATGTTGAATGTATTTCTCATTTACTCTTACATATGTCTCAATATCTGGTCTATATGCAAATTAATAGATACTTCAGTTTCAGAAACCGAGAAGTGCTATTCCAACCCCAAAAACCAATTTAGGAGCATGCGAAATGCTAATGTACATATTGATTTGTGATATATTGTATATATTCCTTTATGTACACTTGCACTTATTTATTTATCATCTTACTCTAGGTATTTGTATAAATATTTACGTATGCATGTTCTTAAGGAAATTTACTGCAAGTTTTTGCAAGTTTTTACTTTTCTTGCGGCTTTATATACAACGTACCCTAACTTAGATGACATCAAGTTTTGATATTGAACATTCAATCCAAATAGAAGTTACAGTGGAAGATATGCATACTTAGCATAAAACTGAAGTTTCATGTCGAATTTAAACTTTAAGAGCTTCCTCGGCAAAGACACAATTTTTAGTCATAGTACAGAATTGCACGGAAGTGTCGATATGTACATATGTATGTATGCAGGTACATTAGTATTTGTATAATCCGGCCATTTACTCATTGCATTCACGTCTTAAGCTTCTGCAAAGCATCGGTATGTAAAATAACAATTATCATCACGAACAATGGTGGTTAATTGCAATAACAGAGATAATAACAAGTAAGGAAGCCTAAGTTCGAGTGGAATCGAACATTAGATACTCAGCTGTAGATGATGTCACGTTACAATTCCCAAAGGGTGTTCCAGAAATATCTTTGTTAAAAAGTAGGCGTGGTCATAAACCGATTTCAATAAATTTCTGCGTGTCTATTAATACAAGTTATAAAAGTGTATAAACCAAGTTTCGTCATAATATCTCAATTATTTGTCGAGTTATGGGCTCCGAAATCTCGTAGATTCCTTTGTCTAAAAGAAGGCGGTGCCACGCCCATTTTCCAAAATTTTTCTATTTTTTGTTTCCGGTCTATTGTGGAACTCATGCCACAAAATTTCAATGAATTATCTTTACATTTGACAAAGATATCGCTTAAAATGTTTGTCGGCAGAAATAAACAACGCGAACTATTTAATTTAAATATAGTTTTATTTTAGAAAAAATGTTTGTTAAAAATTAAATTAAATGAATTTAAGTATTTAGCTGCGTTTTACAATTGGTGTTTCGCTCGTGGTTTTCTTCGTATTTTTAAAAGGCAAGGTTTTTTTTACAGTTGCATGAATGCCAGTGTTGCCATTGAATTTATATGGCATGAATTTTTATGGTGCTGCCACCATGTGCTGAAATAAACGATGATGTTGTCGACATTCCACCCCCCGTGAATTCTTAGGGAGATTCACCAAATGCTAAAGCGGCTAGCTTGCTGGCTGGTCTTCGTAAGGTACCATGGCTTGTTCGAACTTCGGCGCTACGTACTTGTCCATCTTTTCCGGTGAAACCCATTGTGACGACACCTTTTCGCCACTGACTTCTTGGCATATTGGAGTCACAAATGATAACTAATTGACCAGGCTTCAGCGGAGGTACTTTCTGTCTCCACTTAGAGCGGTGTAACAGTTGTGGTAGATATTCTACCGTCCAGCGCTTCCATAATTTATCTTTTAAGTTTTGGGAAATTCTCCACTACTTTCTCAAGCAAATTTTGTTTTCGTCTTCGGCCGGTGTTTGGGTTGAATTGAGACACCCCAATAGAAAGTGGTTGGGTGTGAGGGGTTCGTCTTCCTCCATAGTCAATGGCAAGTCAGTCAACGGGCGGCTGTTTACGATATTTTCCGCTTCGATTACAACGCTACGGAATGTCTCGAGTCGTGGTGCCTATTCTTGTAGTACCTTTGCCAGTAAACGCTTCACACACTGGACTAACCTTTCCCAGCAGCCACCAGCGCTCGGATTCCCCGGACAGTTAAAAATGCATTCAATATTTTCTTTAGCGGCTACACGTTGAATCTCAGCAATGTCAAACAATCGATTTTCCTTTGTTAATTCTTTCTGCGCTCCGATGAAATTGGTTCCGTTGTCCGTTCTAATTTTGACAGGCGTACCTCGACGATTCATAAAATTTCGCAGACGAATCAAAAATGCATCGGCGGACAAATCTTCAGCGATTTCTAAGTGGACAGCGCGTATTGTCAAACATGTAAATAAGGCTATCCACCTTTTTTCACGACGACGACCTATGACTATATAAAATGGTCCACAATAGTCGATTCCCGTATAACTGAACGGGCGAACAAACGGAGTTAAACGGTCTAATGGTACTTGACCCATGAGTGGTATATTCGGTTTAGCATGGTCTATAATACATATCGGACAATTTCGCTTTATACGCTTCAGGACAGCGCGTGCATGAGGCACCCAAAATTTCTGACGTAGTTCGTTGATAATTAGATTGTCGTTTTGATGATGTCTTTTTGAATGATAATGCAGCATTAGTAGATACGTAACCGGATGGTTTTGAGGCATGATTATTGGGCGTCGTGCAGACATTGGAATACAATATGCGGCATCAATTCTTCCTTCGACTCGTAGTATATCATTTTCAACATACGGTGTTAGTGGATATAAAGTATTACCTTTTGGCAAGTGCTTTTCTGTTTGCAATATACGTAGTTCTTCAGAATACACCTCGTTGTGTACGATACGACAAATAGTTCTCTCGGCCTCGGCCATCTCCGATGATGTGATTTCACCTTGTTTACTTTGTCCAGGCTTGACGTTATATATAAATCGCAGGACACATGCCATCGTTCGCAACAGCTTTAAATAAGATGAGAATTTAGTAAATTCAATCACATTCTCACCTGGTGTAATCGTGAAAATTTGTTTTGGGGATTCTTCCGCCTGGCAATATTCAGATGTTAATTGTACTTCTTCAGGCAATGTTCTTCGCTTTGATGAAGAAATTCAGGACCCGACGTCCATCTCGTTGATAATTCAAATTTCGGAGGTGTCATAATTCGAGTAGCATCGTCTGCTACATTCAATGACGATGGCAGCCAGCGCCACTGTGACGGTTCTGAATTGGCGACAATTTCGGAAATACGGTGAGCGACAAATTGTTTGTATCGACGTTGAGTGGATCGAATCCACAGTATGACGGTTTTTGAGTCACTCCAGAATGTCGTACGGCTAATAGAAATGTCATGGCTATTGATGATTAAGTTCATTAAGCGGCATCCAAGTAAAGCGGCTTGTAATTCTAACCGCGGTATGCTCATGCCTTTTAGTGGGGCACATCGTGTTTTAGCGGCTACAAGTGCGACGTCGATTTTGTTTCCCTTTTGTATACGTAGATATGCAACTGCAGCATAAGCCATGCTGCTTGCGGCGGCAAAAACATGCAATTGTACATCGTCGGCTGACAGTAATAATGGCGAATAACATCTGGGAACCGAAAATTGTTTCACCTGCTGAAACTCTTTCCACCATGCTATCCAGTAGGTTTGCATTTCTTGCGGTAGCGACTCATCCCATGTTATTTGAAGCATCCATGTATTTTGTAATAATAGTTTGGTGTAAATCATATAATTACTCAACAGTCCAAACGGGTCGTAAACGGACATAACAATTCCTAACATTTCTCGTTTGTTTGGTGCGCGTTTACATTCCAAAACGTCTTTTGGCACTTTGTTAAATCAGAAATGAAACTCGAAAGTGTCTCTGTACCTGTTCCAGTACATACCCAATATCTTATCTGTACTGCTTCCTCTTTACAGGTTGAAGGCTTCTCCCTGAGCGGCTTCATTACTATTCAACTTGGTTTCCAGACTTTTATGATTCGACACGAAATTGCGGAGTTTGAACCCAGTGGCGGCATTAATACGAATGGCTTCGAAAGTGACTTCTTCGGCTTTTGTCGGCTGCCGAAACTCACAACTAGGTCATCAACATATGTATTTTCAATAATCGCTCTTGCACCCCTAGGCATTTCATCAACATGGCTTTGAGCATTTACGTTCTTCACATACTCGGCACAACATGGCGAACAAGCGGCACCAAATATCATTGATTGCATTTGGTAAATCTGAATTGGCGTTGACGTGGACCCATTCCTCCATAGGAATCGCTGTGCATCTTGATCAGTAGCTCGTATTCGGATTTGCGAGAATATTTCTTGTATGTCTCCCGCTACGCCCACGACACCTTGGCGGAATTTGGCAACGATTGCCCAAAGCGGTTGAGCGTGCTCCGGACCTTTCAGTAAAGCGGAGTTTAACGAAGTGTTTGACGTAGTGGCGGCAGCATCGAAAACGATGCGTAATTTGTTGGGCTTATTTGGATTTATTACACCAAAATGGGGCAAATACCAAGTTGTAGAATTTTCATTACCAGCTTCTTCAGGTTTGAATAGGCATGCATATCCTTTCGATATATATTTTTCGATCTCTCTTTTATAATTAGTGGCAAAAACCGTATCTTTAGACACCCTCTTCTCAATATTAATTAATCTTTGTTTGGCCATTCATAACTATTAGGCAATTTTATATTTTCGTCTCGCCATAGTAAGCCAACTTCATATTGGTTTCCGATGTTTTTTGTTGTTTCAGCAAGAATTTTGTTTGCTCGGGCATCTGCATCAGATTCGAGTGTAATATTAGTATTTCGTACACCAAAGCTATCAATGTTAAAATATTCCTCGACCACCTTTTGTAACTCTTTCAGCGCTTGACCTTCACGCATATGGAGCACTCGTGGTTCGGCGTTGTATTGTGAAATAGTAGGACCAAATACTGTCCAACCCAGTTTTGTCAAAGCAGCAATTGGTTTGTCCGGCCCATCTTCCACCACGGTATCGGTGACCTCAAGAAAAATGTTGTCTAAACCTAGCAGCAGAACTGGTTTTATTTTCTCATAATTTTTTATCGGTAATGACTTTAAATGTGGGTGTTCTTCTCGGCAGAGTGTTTGCGTTGGCAAATTTAAATTTTTGATTGTGCGTACGTTTTTTATATCGTACATTACTGATTCTTTCATATGACCCCCTATTGATAATACCACTTTACGTGAATTCTCGGTGGTTTTCTTGTCATACCACTGTAACGTGAGTGGTGTGGCGCTTCCTCTGAGACCTAGGCTATTGGCTATTTTCTCCTCAATTAACGAAATCGATGACCCTTCATCGAACATGGCATAGGCGGAAATTCTTCCAAGTGGTCCTGACAATATGACTGGCAAAATTTTAAATAAGTGAGATATGGAACGTTCTTCACGGCAATTAAGAATCCGCTCCTTTTCCTCATGGCTAGGTGTGACTGATTTTGATGGCTTCTTTATAAAACAATTGGTCAGGCTATGTCCTACCTGCAAGCACGAAAAACATAAACGATTAGATTTTACACATTTCCACTTATCTTCTACGTCCAGAGCAGTAAATTGACGGCAACTGCTCAGTTTGTGATTTTGCTGGCACTGCAAACATAGCGCATTTGATGTTTCATGTGTCGTCTCTTTGTTGTGCAAAACTCTTTTTACACTTGGTGTGGCATATTGACGATTAGCATTGGCATTACTTTGACGGGCGTTTGATGACGTCGACGGTTGCTTAATATGTGCACTCGGTGCATGTGTTGGCATCAGACTTACAATTCTGGCGATTCCACTGAGCCACGTTGAAACCGACTCCACAGTAGGGAATGGTGAAATAGTGGCGGCGAATTTCGTCCACTCGTACTGCTTCGATGGCGGCATTTTGGAAACTAGCTGCTCCAAGAGTGTCGTGTTCATCAAGTGATATTCACATTTGGCAGATTTAAAGAACGCGACTATGTTGCGTACTCGATTCGAAAAACTCAAAAGAGGCTCTAAACGATTCTCATAAATAATTGGGAAATTCTTTACTTTGTCCAACTGGACACGAACAAGCATATCAGGACGTCCAAAATTGAATTGAAGTTCCTCTATGGCTTTAGGAACGTCGTCTGGATAAATAAGTAGTGACGTTACAGAATTTTTGGCGTCGCCTTTCAACGCCTTATGTAGTCGCATCAAATTTTGTTTATTATTGTATCCAAATTCAGTTGTAGTGTCATTATAATTTGCGAAGAATAATGGCCAATCTTCGGGATTGCCATCAAACGGCGGCAATGGGTACAGTTTCATTGCATAGTCATCACAATACGTAAGTGTAGAAATGTGACGTGGCGTTGTCTGTGCGCCTTGATATGGTAGATATGACGATGGCGTCGGTAACGGTAAATTTTGCTGTTGCCACCCAAATGTTGCAGGCTGTGTGAGCGGCAGCGAAGTACTTGGCAATGTATGCGTCGCTGTCTGCGATGATGTCAAAGTATATGTTGATGGCTGTGATTGTGTCTGTGACGTTGCCGTTGGCATCGGCGTCGTTGTCGGCATCGAAAGTTCTCGTTCGGCGTTTAAGGCATCGTTTCTGGCGTCAATAGATATTCTGGCTCGGAGTTCTCGTATTTCGGTTTGGCCACGGCTGGACTCTTGGCGAAGTTCATCTACAGATTGGCGTAAAAATGTTATACTCTGCAACAATGTAGCTAGTTGGGTTTGCGAGAAACCGACTTGTGGCTGTAATGGTTGTGCACCTGTTGCACCTTCGTTGTTTCCCATATTTTCTGTTTCTTCTTCTCTTCCGTCCATATTAATTATAGTTGCATTTAATGCAACTGTGATCGCTGCTTTCACCATCAGCAGTAGTATTAATTTTCGCTTTGCTGCGTGTCTTCATGAATGTATATGTAAAACGTTTTGGCAAATTTTAGCCACAGCAAAACAATTGTAAAAACTTGATGTCGGCAGAAATAAACAACGCGAACTATTTAAATTAAATATAGTTTTATTTTAGAAAAAATGTTTGTTAAAAATTAAATTAAATGAATTTATGTATTTAGCTGCGTTTTACAATTGGTGTTTCGCTCGTGGTTTTCTTCGTATTTTTAAAATGCAAGGTTTTTTTTACAGTTGCATGAATGCCAGTGTTGCCATTGAATTTATATGGCATGAATTTTTATGGTGCTGCCACCATGTGCTGAAATAAACGATGATGTTGTCGACAATGTTTTTATTAGGCCCCTTTATAGTTCCCATATACAAAAGTGGCCGTGGTCATAAACCGATTTCGCTAAAATTTAGAACATGTATTACCACAAGTAACAAAGGTGTGTACACCAAGTTTCGTCATTATATATCAATTCGTCATTATATATCAAGTTATGGGCTTAGAAATCTAGTATATTCCTGCTTCTAAAAAGAGGCGTGGCACATTTTCTAAAATTTTTGTGTTTTTCGTTTTATGTCCGCAGTCTGACTCCTGCCATAAAATTTCAATGATATATCTTTATATTTCACAGAGATATCGATTAAAATGGTTTTTATTGGGCCACTTTATAATACCCATATATAAAAGTGGGCGTGGTCGTCAACCGATTTTGACAATTTTTCGTCCACACATTTGGCTAAGTAAGCAAATTACGCATACCAAATTTCATCGACATATCTTCAACGGTTTCTGAGTTATGACTCATAAAACTTTCAATGTTTGCCCCTTAATAAGTGGGCGTTGTACCGCCCATTTTCCAAAATTTTTGTGTTTTTTGTTTTATGTCCATAGTTGGACTCATGCGACAAAATTTCAGTGATAGATCTTTGTAGTTGACAGAGATATGGCTTAAAATGTTTTTATTAGGTCACTTTATAATACCCATATATAAAAGTGGGCGTGGCCGTCAACCGATTTTAACTATTTTCAGTCCGAATGTTTGCCTAAGCAAGTAAATAACGCGTACCAAATTTCATCGATATACCTTCAATGGTTTCTGAGTTATGACATATAAAACTTGCAATGTTTGACCCTAAATAAGTGGGCGTGGCACCGCCCATTTTCCAAAATTTCATCAATTTTCTTCATAGGGAGGCCCCTAGGTGGGTAAAATTTCATCGCTCCAGCTATGTTAGTGACTGAGATACCAAATTTCCGATTTTTTCTATATAGGAAAAGTGGGCGTGGTCATGATCCGATTTCGCCCATTTTCAATACCAACCGTCCCAGTATCGATACCAACTTGCATTTCAAATTTCATCAAAATATCTCAATTTTTGCGCGAGTTAAATGTGCTCACAGACGGACAGACGGACGGACATGGCTCAATCGATTTCTCTTTTCACCCTGATCAATTTGATATATATAAGTCTATATCTATCCCGATTATTTCACTCTGTTACAATCCACCGTTATGTGATTAAAACTATAATACTCTGTGTACTAGTACAGCTGAGTATAAAAAAAGTTGTATGCAAATATCACACATTGAATGCGTAAGGGCTAATGGCAGCAGCAGTTGCCAATTTGGCTAGATAAATGTTTTAAATTGACAAAAAGAACAAAACGTAAAGTAAAATAAATAAAAAATAAAAATAAGTAATGCCAAAGTACACGCCATAAAATTTTACAACAACTTACAAAGGCATACATACATATGTAGACATGTATGTAAATATTCACGAATTGTATTACTGCTGTGATTGCCTTTTAGCATAGCGTTACTGCGTGGGATATGTAGTTTGTTGGCTGTAAATATGTATCTGCATTCATATGTGTGTATTGTATTTGGAAAATGTCAAAGCCACTACAAGGTTTATGGCTTAAAGTTAGAAGTACTAACACAATAAAATGATATGGCCAAAAAGATTTTATGGACATAATATTCGCATTTTTTAATTATACAGGGTAGGGAGGCAAAAATATCTCAGCGAAATGGCGAATTACGACAACTTAATTTTTGGCGTTTTCAGAAAATTCGAATTAGCTAAAAATTTAGAGATATTTAAGAAAGAAGTTTCAGTTTTATCATCAAACTTTCTAAAAACAAAGCAATCGGATGACGGGACGTATGAGTAACTATTATCAAGTAATAACAAGTAAGGAAGCCTAAGTTCGAGTGGAATCGAACATTAGATACTCAGCTGTATGCGTTCATTGTTTGTTTGCGTTTGATGGAAACACGGTGTATTTTATACAAAGCGAGTGCTGCATAAAGTGGGCGTAGCCGCGCCCATTTTCAAAATTTTTATCAGTCATCCAACTAAGCATATGAATATTATTCTTTGTGCAAAATTTCATACCTTTATGACTTCTAGTTACAAAGATGTTACGTTACAAATTTCCAAAGCGTGTTCCAGAAATATCTTTGCTAAAAAGTAGGCGTGGTTATAAAACGACTTCAATAAATTTTTGCGTGTCTTTTAACACAAGTTATAAAAGTGTATAAACCAAGTTTCGTCATAATATCTCAATTATTTGCCGAGTTATGGGCTCCGAAATCTCGTAGATTCTTTTGTTTAAAAGGAGGCAGTGCCACGCCCATTTTCCAAAATTTTTCTACTTTTTGTTTCCGGTCTATTGCGGAAGTCATGCCACAAAATTTCAATGAATTACCTTTATATTTGCCAAAGATATCGCTTAAAATGTTTTTATTAGGCCACTTTATGATACCCATATATAAAAGTGGGCGTGGTCGTCAACCGATTTCGCTAAAATTTTGAACATGTATTACCACAAGTAACAAAAGTGTACGCACCAAGTTTCGTCATTATATATCAATTATTTGTCGAGTAATGGGCTCAGAAATTTAGTATATTCCTGCTTCTAAAAAGAGGCGGTGCCACGCCCATTTTCCAAAATTTTTATGTTTTTCGTTTTATGTCCATAGTTGGACTCCTGCCATAAAATTTCAATGATATGTCTTTATATTTGACACAGATATAGCTTAAAATTTTTTTATTGGGCCACCATATATAAAAGTGGGCGTGGTCGTCAACCGATTTTGGCAATTTTTAGTCCAAACATTTGCCTAAGTAAGTATATTACGCACACCAAATTTCGTCGATATATCTTCAACGGTTTCTGAGTTATGACTCATAAAACTTTCAATGTTTGCCCCTTAATAAGTGGGCGTGGCACCGCCCATTTTTCAAAATTTTTGTGTTTTCTGTTTTATGTCCATAGTTGGACTCATGCGACAAAATTTCAGTGATATATCTTTATATTTGACAGAGATATCGCTTAAAATGTTTTTATTAGGTCACTTTATAATACCCATATATAAATGTGGGCGTGGTCGTCAACCGATTTTGGCAATTTTTAGTCCAAACATTTGCCTAAGTAAGTATATTACGCACACCAAATTTCGTCGATATATCTTCAACGGTTTCTGAGTTATGACTCATAAAACTTTCAATGTTTGCCCCTTAATAAGTGGGCGTGGCACCGCCCATTTTTCAAAATTTTTGTGTTTTCTGTTTTATGTCCATAGTTGGACTCATGCGACAAAATTTCAGTGATATATCTTTATATTTGACAGAGATATCGCTTAAAATGTTTTTATTAGGTCACTTTATAATACCCATATATAAAAGTGGGCGTGGCCGTCAACCGATTTTAACTATTTTCCGTCCAAATGTTTGGCTAAGTAAGTAAATCACGCATACCAAATTTCATCGATATATCTTCAATGGCTTCTGAGTTATGACATATAAAACTTTCCATGTTTGACCCTTAATAAGTGGGCGTGGCACCGCCCATTTTCCAAAATTTCATCAAATTTCTTCATAGGGGCCTGAGCTCAATACGTGGGTAAAATTTCATCGCTCCAGCTATATTAGTGGCTGAGATACCAAATTTCCGATTTTTTCTATATAGGAAAAGTGGGCGTGGTCATGGTCCGATTTCGCCTATTTTCAATACCAACCGTCCCAGTCTCGATACCAACTTGCATTTCAAATTTCATCAAAATATCTCAATTTTTGCGCGAGTTAGAGTGTTTACAGACGGACGGACAGACGGACGGACGGACGGACGGACAGACGGACGGACATGGCTCAATCGATTTCTCTTTTCACCCTGATCATTTTGATATATATAAGTCTATATCTATTTCGATTATTTCATTCTGTTACAATCCACCGTTATGTGATTAAAACTATAATACTCTGTGTACTAGTACAGCTGAGTATAAAAACGAAGAGGAAAAAATGTGTATCAATTAGTTCACCTGTTTTTAATATCATTAAAGGTACGTATATAGGTTTATACTTGTATAATGTGCACATCAGAGGAAAGTGAAATTAATTACATGTTTAATAAATTTTTTAAAAATGTTCGAATTCTGAGCAAAATAATATAAGTAAATGACGAAAAACTCACTTTCAGTTCTCTGGAAATTCATTCCTAAATATGTATATAAACATCTGGAGTTAATACGGATTATCTCAAAACGGAATCGTAATCTCAAAAGCGAAAAATTAAGTTAATTGAGACCTGATCCGTCTCTAATCAGTTTCAAATTGAATTATAGTGGTGCATTTTATATTATCTTCACAAATTGGCTAAGGCTAGATACTGTTTGTTTCCATGCAAAAGCACAACCTTTATAAATACCGCCTCGAGTTTACTTCTAAAAAAATAGCGTCATACAACTTATCGTTATCTTCTGTTCAAAGTTCATTTCGAGAAAATATACAGTCCGCCTAATGGTTAGTCTCATGCCAACCATTTTATCTCATATTTTTTTATTTGCTGGCCGCTGTGGTGTAGTGGGTAGAGTGATCGCGGGTCGCGGACCAACACCTAAAAATTTAATATTTAATTAATTTTCTAATTAATTAAAACCAAATTAACAGTCACCCCTCGGTAGTGGGCGACATACCCTCCGAGTGTATTTCCGTCATGAAAAAGCGACTCACAAAATATGGGTTTTGCGATGAAATGGCTTGGATGGGTTTTGCTCTCATTTATTGAAAAAAAATATAAAAGATTAACTTGTAACCGACCGACTTACATACATGCATTTGCATTGAATTTAAATTTTAAACAATTTCCTGCGATTCTTTTTTTTAACCCACTTGACCGCAAAACCGGTTTTTTTCATCAGATTCAATGCATAATCATCGCGTTCCATTGCAAACAGTCAGCGCAAACAGGAGAAAACTCAATGCATGAAAACCAAAACGAAAATTCAAAATAAAAGTTATTGAGTGCACTTTAAAACAAAAAAACAAAAACATAAGCTTTCCAGGACAACTAGAGACCGAGTATCTACACAAAAGTTGCTGGTGTTTTTGAAAAACTCTGCTTCATTTGGGGTCAATAACTTAACCGAATAACAAAGACCCGACGACGCCGATGCAGCAAGGTCTTTGCGTGTGCGTTCGTGTGTGTGTGTGTGTCGTAGCGAGAGAGTGAGTGTAGTTGACTAGTGTAAAATGAAGCTTTTTAAGTTCAGAGAAAATTGCAAACGCGCACAAATACAACTTTTTTTTTGCTTTTTTGTTGAACGTTTGTATGTCAAGTCTTAATTATTTAATTTTCGCGCAGCGGCTGAATAATGTGTAAGAAAACTTGTTTGTTAGGTAAAACAGGAAAAAAAATCTAAAACAGAAAAAATTGAAAAAATGCATCACAAGCGGTCATGCAACAAGTGGCAAGTGCCTGGGCTGCGTTTTGAGTGTCAATGGAAAAACTGGTTACCAAAATGTAAATTTCGTTTTCTGTTTTTTTCATGAAATAGTTTTTATTATTATTACGCGGTACAGTGAGTTTTGGACATTTGTGTCGCCTCCAACCGCTCGCTTCTTTGTTGTACGAACCTTTTCGAATTTAATTGCACTTTCAGTTTTTGTTTTTATGATTTTTTTTCACAACTTTTTTGTTTGTTATTGTAAAAGTGTCTATACATCAAAAATGCACAAAAAAAATCAGAACCGTGAAAAATTGTAAGCTGCTAAGAGCACACCGCACCAACTCGGAAAACTGACAACGACCAACTGAAAGGCATTTCGTATGATATCGTCGAAATGAGCGCCAATTATGCAAAATGCACTTTTCCCCCTTTCCTCTGGCAGTTGGCAGCGCCCATTGCAAGCGAATGTATTTTGCTCTGCTCTGCTTTTGTGTAGGGATGAGCAAATTGGAAAAATATATCGATATTTAAAAAAACATCGATTTATTCCGTGTAAAAACATCGCTATATCAATAATACATCGAAATTATTTCACAAGGGATATTTGGCCATTTGCAAAATAGATTTATTGTTTGTTGTATTTTCTAGCAATATTTCTCGGTGTTGCGGAATTTTTTCTTGCATTTTTCAGGAAAATTTTGAAAATTCGAATCGCATATAGGAAGAATTGAAGGCCTTTCTTTAGATAAAAATATATTGACAAAATTTTGTTTGATGTAACTGTTTTAGCCTCCTAAACTGAATTTGAGACGTTGCTCAAAACAGAAATATTTTTAAGGTGATCATCTAATGCTAGAGACACACATCGTAGTATAGTAGAAATATTGCGATCTATACCACATATGTGTCACTCTCATATTGTAGTTTAATTGAAAATTTTCATAGTAAAGCCAAATCATAGTATTGATATTATAATATTCATACCACATGTGTGTCTGAGGTATAAGAATCTTACAGCCTTATTCATAAAAAAATATCAAAGCTTTATAAACAGTTTATCAATCAAATAAGCAAAATCATTATTCATAAACGCTTTATAAATTTCAAATTCTCTTAAAAAGCAGATAAAATGGAAACAAATTTATAACAAGCTTTAGCCTTGTATAAGGTCTTTATAAAACAATTACTTCAAAATAAAACAAAATTTTCAATTCCAAAAAAAAAAAAAAATTAAAAGAAGCGCCCAGTATAGAACAGATGGAAAACAGCACATATTTCCTACCGAATATTCAGTAGAGATTGCCGCTGTGGTGCAGTGGGTAAAGTGCTCGCCTGCTACACCAGAGGTCTCGGGTTCTAACCCCAGTCCGAGCAAACACCAACAAAGTTTTTCAAATTAGTAAAAGTTCAATTGTTTGGTTATTTGAGAGCGGCGGTCACCTCTCGGCAGTGGGCGGCACATCCTCCGAGTGTATTTCTGCCAAGAAAAAGCTTCTCACAAAAAATGCATTCGCCGTTCGGAGCCGGCATAAAACTGTAGGTCCACCCAATTAGTAGGGAAAACAAAAGTTAAGGAGCACATCTCGAATTGGGAGAGAAGCTCGGCCATAAAACTCGTTAGAGTTATAAACGTGCCAGTGTATTATTACCTACTAGGTAATACCTAGCAGTAGTGATCAGCTGGAAAACTGCACATATTTCCTAATGAATATTCAGCAGAGATGTAGTTCCAAAATCTGAACTTTCCCTTTCATTTTTATACAGAGGTATCGTTGAAATTCAACTACCTAAAAACTGCCGAACGAGAATGCATAGTTTCTGTATGAAAGAGGGGAGAGAAGAGGCAGGGAGAAATTCCATAGAAAAACCTAGTACACTGAGCATTCAGGGAAAAATTCAATAGCCCTGATATCTCCACTGTGTGTTCAGCAAATATTTCAGTCTTCAATACGTATTCAGTTAATTTTTCAGGCAATGTCTTTTGAACCCAGTTCAAGGTATTGTTCATACTGAATATGCACTTCTTACCTCGAATACTGCCCGGTATGTCCATACTACATAAATGGAAATGTGAGCATAATATTTTTAGATGTTGTAAGAAAAATGACTGGGGGCACCTTCCGCAAGGAAAAAAGGTATCGTGTAAGGCCTGACGCATTATTGTTGCCCAACGATGAATGTAGAATGAGGCATCGCTTTACCAAGGACAGTGTAAAAGAAGTTAATTTGGTGAAAGTTGATATCACAATGGATAAACGAAGTTTAGGGACTTCAGCAATATTGCAGGTACTAGTGGCTTTGCCATGTTAGGGTCGACGAGTGAGATATATGTGTCATTAAAATCTATTTGAACTGCTACATATGTTTGCATGTATTCTATAATCCCAACATATTCAAGACGACGCAGGTGATCCCCACGGGCTAAGTCGGACTACTGTATCCCGTATTGTATTTTGTACAAATGGATTTTAAATGACCAACAAAACATTAGCCACCGTCCAATTACATTATCTATTTGTATCTGTCGTTCGCTAGTAAGCGCAAGTAAAACACGACCATAAACAAAAAAAATACAATATTTATTTTGAGCGAAAAAGGTTTTGCAAATAGTGTACACAGCTTTCGAATCTTCGAGATTTGCGTAAACACACTCCAAGTAGGTGAGATTATCTTCTCTACTTTTAGCGTGATGAGTAGTGGATTTATCCGTAGCGGCATCTGAATTGTGCTGTGAGTATTGTACAATGCAAAGAGTATTTTCAAATTCAGAAGAGGCAAATGGTATCTACTTCGCAGAGCTTTAAATTGTATAAGGTTGGCGGCGGCACTTGCTAAGCAAGTCCATTTGACTCCTCTACTGCGCCTTTTCTTCTGTATTACACTTTTATATTCCACATCCATTTTTGTATTGCATATTTGTTAATTTTAAAATTGTAATTTTTTGTCAAGTTGACATTTTTTGTAACCAACATTGCCACATTTATTTTGAATTTGGACAGCAAAAACCTTATAAATCAATGATAGTAATAAAACCTTTATAAAACGTTTATGAATAATGTACATTATAACTGCTTTATAAAGTTAAAATGAGTTTTTACTATTGAGCGTTTATAATGTATTATAGGATTTTTTTATGAATAAGGCTGTTAAAGTATAAAAATTCAAATTACTACGAATTGCCTGAAGAAGTAAGACATTATAGTTATACCGCTTCTTAAGAAAAATTTCGGCAGTTAAATTCAAAGCGAATCAGAAATTTATGAAAAATACCAAATTGGCACGAAATGGCAAAATATATCGATAATTACACTGGATCACAAAATGAAATTTTTTGTCTGTACTTTGGACGTGACCATCCTATCTATATGTAAAATCGGTCGCTGATTCCGAAAATCGGGCTCATTTTTAATTCTATGGGAAGGTTTTTGAGATATCGGCAATTTACCGTTATTTGGCCAATGGCTCCACTTAATCCTGTATACCTCTTTAACGCAGTGAGCTATCTTCCTTAGAGTGACACTCAACGAAAGAAAATTAAATTTCCTTTTCATCGCTGCTATAACATTTTTCTGTAACTCTTATAATTTCTGAAATATTGACGATTCAATTTGAATTTTTTCGATTTTTTACGATTTTTTGAAGAAAAAATTGAATTTGTCAGGCAATATCTTTTAAACCAATGTCTTCACCTTCGGTTTTACTCCTTTACATGAAGCTCCATTCTATTGGGAAAAATATAAGCTATCAACGAAGAAAATCCATGGTAAAATGGAAAAGTTATAGGCGATCAAGTAAATACATCCAACTCGCGCAATGCCTCTGCACGGGTATATTCTATGCATGTTATACCCGTAAATGGGCTTTTATCTACTGCGCTGCCAATGTGCTGCTACTGCAGATGTGTAGGTATTGGTATAACATGCATAGAATATACCCGTGCAGAGGCATTGCGCGACTTGGATGTATTTACTTGATCGCCTATAACTTTTCTATTTTACCATGGATTTTCTTCGTTGATAGCTTATCTTTTTCCCAATAGAATGGAGCTTCACGTAAAGGAGTAAAACCGAAGGTGAAGACATTGGTTTAAAAGATATTGCCTGACAAAGTCAATTTTTTCTTCAAAAAATCGTAAAAAATCGAAAAAATTCAAATTGAATCGTCAATATTTCAGAAACTATAAGAGTTACAGAAAAATGTTGTAGCAGGGATGAAAAGGAAATTTAATTTTCTTTCGTTCAGTGTCACTCTAAGGAAGATAGCTCACTGCGTTAAAGAGGTATACAGGATTAAGTGGAGCCATTGGCCAAATAACGGTAAATTGCCGATATCTCAAAAACCTTCCCATAGAATTAAAAATGAGCCCGATTTTCGGAATCAGCGACCGATTTTACATATAAATAGGATGGTCGCGTTCAGAGTATTTTTTGGCTGTAGAGCAGTGTTATCGGTGCACGTTATTTCAAAATATAGTCGATATTATCGGTTGTACTATGTATTTCAAAAATATCGATATATTGATATATATCACCCAAACCTGCTTTTGTGTGTACATTTGTATGTGTGACGGCTCACGAATCTTATCGTCGTTATGTAGTTTGAGCGTACGTCATATTTCCGGGCAACTAAGCATAGTTTTTTTGAAGGGTGGTCAGGGAATACATAAGTATGTATGTACCTACGTAGTTAAATAATTTTTTTTTTTGATCCCTTGTTTTTGGAAAATACGAATGTTAATGGAAAACCCCAATCTAATGTACGCTTTGTATGCAATTGGGTGTTTAAAGAATATCAATAAGCCCTCAGAAATCGAAAACACCTCCTCTAATTTTATTTCTGGCGTGAAAAAGCTCATCTACCATCTCATATACCATCTCATATGCAGAAATTAATGATTTATTTTTGCTGATAAGAACACATTGAAGAGCCGATGGAGATTATCCTAAATGAAATGTACATATTAAACTAACTGAAATATATGACTGGACATATGAGAATGGAGTCAAAAGCCTTGTAAAGCTTACGAATGTCATTTAACTCGATGAAATTAATTAAAAGTCTCATAAATATCAGTTGCCTGCCAATCATGCTCGATTAAGAGTGAACAGATTATTTGATTAAAAATTCTCAGTTTATGGACATATGTACATATCTATATGTATGCATATTTTTTTTATTAAAAGTGAAATATCAGATGTCGCGGCCCATATTAAAATTTGTATGTATATGTATATATGTACTAACAAGTGTAATATGGCTACAGTTTAAATTCTCATGAGACCGCTGAAATTGAAAATACATATGTAAATAAATTTATACTCGAATATTCATACTTACATACACTTATGTATATTTTTACATCCCAGTGGGAAACGTAGCCATGAATGACTCTGAACACGAAAAGGCTTACATGAAAGAAAGAAATACCATGCGAAATAATACATAATTAAAAAACAACTAAAACACGCTTTCATAATAAAAACTGAAACGCGTCTGTTGCATATTTTTAGGCTACACATTCGTTCACATACATACAGCTGAAACTAATGTCGTTTTCTTTTCTGAAATATAATGTTGCCCCGTTTGGTTTTATTAACCATCTAGTAGGTTAGTGTGGTCATTTCACCAAATATCGAGCTCTAATTAAGTAAGAGGGCACCATTATCTACAAATTCAGACATTTTATAGAAAATCTGTTTACGGAATTCGATAATTAGGATATAAATGGGCAAAATTTTTTTCCAGAAAAAAAAAAATGCCATAAAAAGACCGTGGTAAAAAGTATGGTTTCATATGTATAAATTCACTGTTTTATGGCAGCCAACTTATAAGAATCGCATCTAGAATGCATCCCAAATACAGCGAAGAGGTCATGCATTAGCTCTCAGTTTTAGCTTCACAGCTGGCTGCGAATATTCTTTTTTTTTCCTCATCTGAAATGTATAAGTGGATGGTAATTTTCAGAGGACATCGCCATGAAACAAATGCATTCTGGAATGAGTAGCGTCTAAAGCCGATACATTTTCATATATATGACCATACATGAGCTTTTACTGGGATAAATTTCTGTGTATGTATGCAAAATGCAGGAGAATTTTCAGTTTTTGCTGAGAGTGAAAGAAATTTGCTGGGGAAAGAAATGGTACTCGTATAAAGAGAAAAGCTAAAAAATAAAAAAGGTATGTATTCGTACAGAGAAATGTATGTTCATGCATACTACATATCTATGTATATGTATTTATATAATATATTTGAAATATTGATGCAACAGAGTGTGCAAACTGTTGAGCTTAACATTTGGACTCGCACTTCGATAGTAGTTAGAAATAGATACATATTTCGTTACATCAAACAGAAAGTGAGCGTTGAGTAGACGTAAATTTGTAAGTTACTAAAGGTTTGAAATCTTTATATGACGGCGATGACCTACATACATATTTTATTAAAACTAATGAACAATTTATGAGCTGCAAAAGGTTTATTGCCATACAAATAATTCCCTCGAATATTTTCACAACTGGAATAATTCCTAATCGCACAAATCGAAATGAAATTATCGCGTTCCGAGCCTCAACTGCTGTTAATTTAGTACTTGTGTCGAGGAAATGAAGTACGTGAAATAAAAATAAATTATTATAATTAACATAGTAGTTATAAGCTTTTTTTTTTTAAGAAAGTTCGGCATTAAAAGCTCTGCAGATTTTCATTGCAAAGATGTAAATAACGAAGCAAACTTAAAAAGCACACAAACAATTGCTGAACACAGGGCGTATGAGTGATGTAAATGTGCAAAATGTTGGCCATTGATTTACGTATTAAATACACCGCAAAATTGAAATTGCATTTATGGTTTAATGTGAATATTTTAATATCCTACCTGAGAATATTTACCAGTTCCAGTTCATCTGAACTTGGTTTGTTGTCGTTTTCTCTAAGCCAGTGACGCTCTTTTCCTAGCCCGGGGGCGTGCGACTTTATTGCTCTCTCACAGATTTGCTCACACGTATAAGGCAAGCGCTCTCTATGCATAGTGAAAAAATAAAGTTCGTTTGCAATAGCCATGGGTAATGGCGCAATTTTTTTGGCGCTGATACAATAACTCCAGCGCCAATCGTGGCGCCAAGTCACGGTACTGGCGCAATAACACCTTCAGCGCAATTGTCATGGAATAATCGATAAATAACATATTTTCGTTTGTTACTGTTCACCATCCACGTTTTATTTCTTTTGGCGCAATTCTGCTTACATATAGAGGGCACAATTAATTTTAATTTTCACAATCATTTGGAAACATATTCCGTATATTTGTGAAAATATGCTGGAAATTAGAGTTACTTAGATCACTATCAAGCATACATATTTGTGACGGTGTCATACGTATACATATACTATGGTGCTGTTATTGGCGTTGTGGTTGCGCCATTTTACACAAGCGCTATATTGGAGCCGGTGCTGGTGTTAGCGCACGAAATTGAGTTGGTTTCATATTGCAATATTGAGTTGGCGCTATATTGAGTTGGCGCATTTTCCAAATCGGAGTTAGCGCAATAACGCCAGGGTTGGCGTTAGCGCAATTGCGCGGCGGAGCGCAGTGTTACCCATGCCTAGTTTGCAAATCACTTGATAAAAGACTGTTGACTGCTACGCATGTAATTTTTATAAACCCGCTGATTGACAATTTTAGGATGTTTAATATTGAGTGGGAACACATGTTTTTATTTTCCGAAACTTTTTTCGGTAATGCTGAGTGTTTAGTTTGCAAATATGTAACTAAACGAAATAGGCATTATAACCGAAACCATTATATTTATGAATCGGAATTCGTACCTTTCCTTTCTTCTCTCTTATTGCTTTTTTACTTTACTAATACTCTTCGATTTTTATTTTTTATTTTTTTTAACACAAAAGTTTTGTTTATCGCGTATTTGGAAATTTTTTTGGGTGTATCAGCAAGCTCTCTCATATTTCAACATCACTGCTCTCTCATCTACGGCGCAGAAACATGTACAGTGTCAAAATCAGATGAGATGGCACTTGGAATTTTCGAGAGAAAAATTCTTTGGAAGAGATTTAATGATGAGCTGTACGAGCTTTACGCAGACATCGTCATTGTACAGCGAATAAAAATCCAGCGGCTGCGTTGGGAAGGTTATGTCGTGAGAATGGATGAAAGTATTTCCAGGTAAGAAAGTATTTCCCTCTAAAGGCATCAGAAAAGGGAGAGACTGCTTTGGGAAGATCAAGTGAAGACTGACTCGTTCTCCCTTGGTATATCCAGTTGGCGCCAGGTAGCTTAGTTACAACCTAATTGGCACGTAACCGTCTAGACGATTTTGGCCGAATCCAACATAGTACGCCAGCTAGGGAATCAGCATCACTGTCCACCTGATCTTCCCAACGCAGTGGAGGTCTCCAGGTAGCAGGTAATAGTAACGACTGCTGCGCTTTTTTGGACCCTTAGGCACCAATTAAGAAGAAGAAGATACCCAAATTATATTAGAGAAAAAATATAAAAAAAACAAGTAAGGAAGCCTAAGTTCGAGTGGAATCGAACATTAGATACTCAGCTGTATGCTTTCATTGTTTGTTTGCGTTTGTTCGATATAGGGTGTATTTTATATGACACGAGTGCTGCATAAACAGGGCGCAGCCACGCCCATTTTCAAAATTTGTATCAATCATCCAAATAAGCATATAAATATTATTGTTAGTGCAAAATGACTTTTAGTTACAAAGACTTCACGTTACAAATTCCAAAAGGGTGTTCCAGAAATTTCTTTGTTAAAAAGTAGGCGTGGTCATAAACCGACTACAATAAATTTTTGTGTGTCTATTAACACAAGATATATAAGTGTATAAACCAAGTTTCGTCATAATATCTCAATTATTTGTCGAGTTATAGGCTCCGAAATATCGTATATTCCTGCTTCTAAAAGGAGGCGGTGCCACGCCCATTTTCCAAAATTTTTGTGTTTTTGTTTTATGTCCTTAGTTGGAATCCTGCCATAAAATTTCAATGATATATCTCTATATTTGACAAAGATATCGCTTAAAATATTTTTATTAGGCCAATTTATAATGCCCATATATAAAAGTTAGCGTGGTCGTCAACCGATTTTGGCAATTTTTCGTCCCAACATTTTTCTAAGTAAGTACAACACGTGTACCAAATTTCATCGATATATCTTCAACGGTTTCTGAGTTATGACATATAAAACTTTCAATGTTTGACCCTTAATAAGTGGGCGTGGCACCGCCCATTTTCCAAAACTTCATCAAATTTCTTCATAAGGGCCTCAGCTCAATACGTGGGTAAAATTTTATCACTCTAGCTATATTAGTGGCTGAGATACCAAATTTCCGATTTTTTCTATATAGGAAAAGTGGGCGTGGTCATGGTCCGATTTCGCCCATTTTCAATACCAACCGTCCCAGTCTCGATACCAACTTGCATTTCAAATTTCATCAAAATATCTCAATTTTTACGCGAGTTATCCTGCGTAAGGACGGACGGACGGACGGGCGGACGGACATGGCTCAATCGATTTCTCTTTTCACCCTGATCATTTTGATATATATAAGTCCATATCTATCTCGATTATTTCATTATGTTACAATCCACCGTTATGAAATCAAAATTATAATACTCTGTGTACTAGTACAGCTGAGTATAAAAAACAGAAGGAAACTAAAAAGTTATAACAAGTTTTTTTAGTGATTTATTTAATTTATTTTCTTTATTTTTAATATCTTTTATTTGATATTTATTATGTATCGTATTAGGTTATAAACCAACTTTTATTGCTTATATTATTTTATGCATACGTACGTATGCCATTATCAATAAGACTTACAATTTTATGTACATACATGAGCATATACATACATGTATTTACTATATTAGATACTAGACAGACAAAAATGAAATCAATTTAAATAAAAAAATTTTTTTTTTATTTATTTATAAAAGTATGTATATTTTTATTGAATATATACAACAAATCGCTTAGTTATCACAATTTCTCATGGGATTCAGACCCAAATCGTAAATATATATTTATGTATTTATTTACACAGCTTTATAATTTATTTTATTTTCTATGGAATTTAATAAAAAAGTTAAATTTTTGTTGTAGGTTATATGAAAAAATGTATTGCTACGTACATATATGTATACTTATGTAGATGATATTGGCAAATGTATTTAAGGTTTCTCTATACTTAATTTATGAATATTTTGTGATAATATTTAGTTTGTGGTACTAAATAAAAATATTTGCATATTTCTAAATTTCCTTCTAACAAGTATTAATTGTGGAAATTCTCAAATTCTCCAAAATCACGTATTATTATATATCCCAGCAACATTTCTTTCTGTTGCTTAAAAAGTGCATGCCATTGTACGAAATCCCCATCTGGCGTAAGTGAAGGTGAATATCAAAAATGAACTCCATGAACTGAATGACATCAGTAACAAAAAAATACTCTAATGTTCCATTTTTAAGCTAATTTCTTACACTAAGCCCATTAAATTTTAGGTCCAAAAAAAAAAAAAGAGAAACACAGACGTGCTGGAATATAACTTTGTTCGCCAAAAGTGTCAGAATGACGTACTCTTTTAGAAAAATATCATGGTTGCTATGTTGAAAAGAAAAAGCTCAAATTTGTTGCACTGTGGAATCGGAGCGACACGATTTTACATAAGGCCAGGGACTGTCACACTAGTAGCGCTCCTCATAACTTCTGTAGAGTATATTCTTCTGTACAGCCGCAACAACTAGGACCTTTCTGGGAAAGTAGCTTTTTTCCCTTCGCTAGCATAGCTCAAGGAGTTTTTCCAACATAAGGATGTTTGTTCAAATTTTTCAGATTAAGATGTACATAGATAACACTGGATCACAAAATGAAATTTTTTGTCTGTACTTTGGACGTGACCATCCTATCTATATGTAAAATCGGTCGCTGATTCCGAAAATCGGGCTCATTTTTAATTCTATGGGAAGGTTTTTGAGATATCGGCAATTTACCGTTATTTGGCCACTGGCTCCACTTAATCCTGTATACCTTTTTAACGCAGTGAGCTATCTTCCTTGGAGTGACACTCAACGAAAGAAAATTAAATTTCCTTTTCATCGCTGCTATAACATTTTTCTGTAACTCTTATAGTTTCTGAAATATTGACGATTCAATTTGAATTTTTTCGATTTTTTACGATTTTTTGAAGAAAAAATTGAATTTGTCAGGCAATATCTTTTAAACCAATGTCTTCACCTTCGGTTTTACTCCTTTACGTGAAGCTCCATTCTATTGGGAAAAAGATAAGATATCAACGAAGAAAATCCATGGTAAAATAGAAAAGTTATAGGCGATCAAGTAAATACATCCAAGTCGCGCAATGCCTCTGCACGGGTATATTCTATGCATGTTGTACCAATACCTACACATCTGCAGTAGCAGCACGTTGGCAGCGCAGTAGATAAAAGCCCATTTACGGGTATAACATGCATAGAATATACCCGTGCAGAGGCATTGCGCGACTTGGATGTATTTACTTGATCGCCTATAACTTTTCTATTTTACCATGGATTTTCTTCGTTGATAGCTTATCTTTTTCCCAATAGAATGGAGCTTCACGTAAAGGAGTAAAACCGAAGGTGAAGACATTGGTTTAAAAGATATTGCCTGACAAAATCAATTTTTTCTTCAAAAAATCGTAAAAAATCGAAAAAATTCAAATTGAATCGTCAATATTTCAGAAACTATAAGAGTTACAGCAAAATGTTGTAGCAGCGATGAAAAGGAAATTTAATTTTCTTTCGTTGAGTGTCACTCCAAGGAAGATAGCTCACTGCGTTAAAGAGGTATACAGGATTAAGTGGAGCCATTGGCCAAATAACGGTAAATTGCCGATATCTCAAAAACCTTCCCATAGAATTAAAAATGAGCCCGATTTTCGGAATCAGCGACCGATTTTACATATAGAAAGGATGGTCGCGTTCAGAGTATTTTTTGGCTGTAGAGCAGTGTAATTTATAATAAAAGCTCATGAATATTCAGCTGCGCCGAATTGCGAAAATGATTGAAAATGCAAGCTAACGGTGCCTATTTTTTGTGAAATTCACAGTCACGATAATTTTTATCGAATGAGCCTCATAATATGAAACAAAAATGCAGCGATAGCTGTAGTGAGTTTCTGTAACTCATATCGATCAATATTCTCTACTGAAATAGTCGTCATCATGACGTCATTCTCGATGCATGCGTTTCTGTATGAAAATGAGTCGAATGGATCGATAGAACTGACAAATCAGCTGATATGTTCCATTCAAATTCAGTAGGAATGATCGATTAAAGGTGTTTCTGTAAGCAAAATAGTCGATATATTATCTATCAATATACTTGCCAACTTCTTAAACGGTGAGAAAGCTTTCACCGGTCGCAAAAATGAACAAAACAGCCGAATTAAGCCAGAATGTAAGTATATTTTAATTAAAACAAATTATTTATGTATATATATGCTATATATTAATGAATATACATTTAAATATATTTAATATATATTTCAAGGATTTGTAAAGTCTCTTAAGGAGCGTCTTTGTACTCTCAAAAGATGTCTCCTGTGGCGAGTGTCAAAACTAATAGACTCATACTCACTGAATTTTAATATTTTAGTTTATTTGCATTTTTACTATTTTGCAATTTATTTCTTGTTTACATTTATTTTCGCGCGATTAGTGCTTATAGAAACACTCGCTATCGATCAAAATAGAAAAATCCACTCAATTTCTTACAGAAACTAACTACTGATCATGACATTTCCAATGTGTCTAAAGTCTTATACGTGCGCATATGTATGTATGTTACATATAAGTGTATAGGTTTTAATACAAACAAAGGAAAAGTTGGCAAAACACGTCGCCTTTCCAAAAAATCAACGTTATTTAGATTAAAAATTACTAGATTTTATAGGATCACTTCGTTTGAAATTATTTGTTTTGGGTATCATTTGACGAGTTTGGAGTATAATTCTAATGAAGGTCAGCGTATACTGAAAAATAAAAAAAAGTCGGTACCGTTTTTTCTTCAACAAGCTACAATTATTTCAAGATCGTTAAGTATGCAAAAATTCCTTAGTGTGCTTTCTATGGTGAACTAACTATGTACGTAATTTCCCTATATATTGGTTTACAGATTTTATGCATGTCTGTATTATATATATGTTTTCTTCTTTTTTTGAATTATGGTATCTATCGCATTTAATTTCTTATTTTTATTATTCTAAGAGCAATTTTTTAATTTAATTTTTTCTAAATGATTTTTTTAACTATACAAATATTTATTTACTTTGGTGAAAAACGGTAAGACTCGTTACATTGAGTAAAGCTGCATATTATATTTGCGCTATTCCAAAGACAGTTTTATTTTATTTTTTTTTTTTTAATTTCATGATAATTTGTTAATCAATTTGAAACAGTTGAAGTGCCTTGAGTCCAAAACAAATAAATTTCTGTTAAGAGTTATAAAATATGTATGTAATTAAACCAAACTTAATTAATAAAGCACCACAATTAAGCATTTATATTTTTGTATAAAGATCTAAATAATACCGCTACATTTGTTTCGATCCTAGCAAGTTTCTTTAGAACTATAGTGATGTATTTAATGTCTATAAAATTTATTTAAATATGTATAAGCGTACATAAAAATATGTACATACATTGAATATTATATATGTATATTAAAAACGAAATACAAAAGTGTAAAATTATAATAAAAATACAAATAAACAAGACAGTAAGAGATGGAAAAATACATACTACATATGTAAATGCAGAATTATAAATTATCGTATATAAGTATGCGCAAATACAAAAACATATAAGAAATTTAAATAAATTGAAAAATATAAAAGCATTAAATAGAAACTTACACCAAATAATAATAACTAAAACAGGAATAATAAAAAAAAATGAAACTACACTGAAAAAAACTTAGATTATGGAAAAGTGGGAATGATTGGGCGCTGAATACAATTTTCTTTAAAACGTAGTTTTTATTCCTTGATTTGAAGAAAATTGTATGTACATCAAAACAATGAAAATATGTCTTTAGCGCCGAATCATTCTCATTTTTCCAAAATCTGTGTAATTTTTTTTTGAGTGTAGTTACACTACACACATTTAAAAATAGGCTGAACCTGATGTGCCCTTGGAACTGTCCTTGTTGGTTATTACACAAGTCTCTATTTACTTATGTATATATATATATATATATATATATATATGTATGTATGTATATAATAAACCGTAAATGTATGTATGAGTATAAACCATCTACTACATATATAGAGCATAACTACATTTTATTAAAAGCTATTATACGATGTTGCCATTTCGCCCACTTTTTACGCTTAACGTATCAGATGCAGCTTCCAGCGCAATACAAAATACGCAAAAATGCGCAATGCTATAAATATCGCGATTAAAGCTACGGCATCAACCCAATACTCCGCCTGATCCATTGACATTTCCTCCAAGAATTTCTTAGGACTGCGAAAATGGCAATACATTTCATGGCATTCCAATTTGGCGCGATTCATGCCATAAATGGAGACCATGGCGCCTGCAAAGATTTTGGTTTTTTTTTTGGTAATATAACAATATTTAGAAATTCTTTGAATGTTTAAGCTTTTTTCTCACCTTCAAATCCATAGCGTACATAACTCACATAGGTGACCCATTGTAAATAGCCGGGGATGGTATTGAAATTGACAAAGAATCCTGAGAATAATATGATTGGTATTGTTGTAACTGGCCCCAAGAAAACGCCAGCTTCAATATTCAAGCCAGCGCCGATGAGTAAACCCAGCGATTGCGCCACCAACGATGTCAGCACACAAATAAACACAAACATGGAAATTCGCGTCAATTCCATGGGTTGCGAGGTCAAATAGTAGACCACAATCACGTAGACGCTAGAGAAGACGATCTGTAAAAATGTAGAAATAAAATAATTAATAAATTGAAGAATAAAATAAAATAAAATAAGGAATGCATAAGTGTAGAATGGAATATAGTGAAATATGAAAATTATAGTTTTGGAAGTTTTTCTTAACCAATCGGTCCATATTGCCATTAATATATGTACATGTCGCTGTGGTGTAGTGGGTAGAGTGATCGCCTGCCATACTAGAAGTCTCGGGTTCTAACCCCAGTCCGAAAAATATATACTATAATACCGAGGTTCTCTCCCCATTCGAGGCATGCCCCTTAACTTTTGTATTTCCTACTAATTGGGTGGACCTACAGTTTTATGCCAGCCTCGAACGGCGAAAGCATTTTCTGTGAGAAGCATTTTCATGGCAGAAATATCCTCGGATGGTATTCCGTCCACCGCCGAAGGGTGACCGCTATTTCTAAAAAACACAAAATTTTTCTTGGGGTTTGTCCATTTTCGTTATTAATGGTAAATTTTAGCACAAGGTAGGGTAGTGCCATGCCCATTTTTTAAAGTACAAACTTTCTACAAAGTAGAAATACCCTTTTGGCTGTAAGAATGCCACCCACTAATTTTTTGGTTTTAAAATAACTTTTTTCTTTCCTCCACAAAAATAAACCTGATTCGTAGTATTTTCCTACGCTATCCACTCCATACCTGAAAGGGCAAATCGGCCATGGTCTTTGCGAAATAGAACGCCTTCAATGAGTACCAATAATTGAGATGCTCACGCACAAATACCGACATCTCAGTAGGAACTATAAATAGAAACAAAAACAGTTTAATTAAAATTTCAATCAATTTACGTACATACATAAGTGTTCTTTGAAGAAATTAAATGTACTCGTATGTATGCACTTACAGGTCAATATTGTTGGCATCATCGCTGTAAACATCGTAAAGAGCGTCGTAAAAAATATACAACCCGCATTGCTCATCACCTTCGACGCCTCATTGCCCACATCGTAGTAGATCATGCCGATGATGGCACCAACAATAACATGCGATGCCAAACGCATGTGCGTCAACATGCGATCGCGCATAATCGTGACAAACGAGCGCTTCAGTAAAATCCAAAATTGTGTCAAACCGCTGGTGGGGAAGCCCGAGCTGTTCGGCAGCGTAATGACGCTCTCGTTCGAATCTAGCAGCGAGGTGGTGCAACCAGCGTTGACCGCTTTCTCAGCAGTCGCCTTTAGAGCTCCGCTTTCTTGCGCGCCACGTTCGCCTGAACTGTAACTGCTGTTATCGTCATGTCCGTTGTGATAGGAGGATATGCCGCCGCCGCCGCCAGTGCCGATGGACGTCTGATTGCCATTATTATAGTTGGGAATCTTCAAATTGAGTACGGTGCAATCGGATTGTTGTGATTGTTGCGAATGTTGTGTTACGAGCGAGGACGGTTGACCGATAATGCTGCAAAATTCCTCCCCTTTTCTCTTCTCATCCTCCAGAGTGAGCGTTGTGGTTACATTTTTGGAATTGGAATTTGAATTGGAATTGGTTTTGCTTTTAGCAATATCATTCTCTATGCCACAACATTCGATACCGCTTCCATCTTCTCCTGCCGATGCCGTCACTGCTGCCTTCAAGGCCATGCCATAGTCTTTCTGACTGAATTTCTTGCATTTGCCCTCTTTCACAGCCGCCACCAGCTTTTGCACAGATTCTCCATACTCGCCACAAGCGACTTCCAGCACATAATCGGCTGGATTGTGATAAGAAGGGCAATTATAGCCAAGCGATGCGAGAAATGGCACCAAACCACGAACACGCCCTTCGAACATGCACTGACCCTCAGCGAGCATGTACAAATGATCGAATTTCTCGAAGAGACGCGCCGACGGTTGATGTATAGTGCAGACAATGGTGCGGCCGCCGCGAGCCAATGACTTGAGCAATGAAATCAGTTGAAAACATGTGGAACTATCTAAACCGGATGTGGGTTCATCAAAGAACATCACTGGCGGATTGTTGACCAACTCCAGGGCTATGGAGAGTCTTTTCCGTTGGCCGCCCGACAAGTTGCACGTCTTTGTGTTGCTGGATTCTTTTAGCCCGATGGTGTCGAGTATTTCGTCAACAACGACTTTTTTCGCAGCCAAATCCATATCTTTGCCCAACTTCAGGTTTGCGGAAATCATCATGGATTCGAGCACTGTTAGATTAGCGATGAGTATGTCGTCCTGCATGATGTAGCAGGAAAGTTTACGAAAACGTCGTAAGTTGCGAGTTTTTCCATTGATAAGTACCGAACCACTCAGCTGCGCTGTTCTGAGAGGGAAAGAAGACGCATATTTACTAACCGACTAACATTAGGGCCCGGTTTCGCCAACCATACTAAGCTTAATTTAGTCGTAATTTTGATGTTCTCTGTTTCACCACTCGCTCTTAGCTTAGTCACAAGTTAGTCAGAAGTTATTCAGGTTTTGTTTTGACTAAAACTAAACTAAGAATTTGAGTCGCTTAGCAAATTCAACAACCAAAAGGGCGAATATGACAAAAAAAAGAGCAAATACAGCAACCAAAAAAATAGTATTTGGCAAAAAAGCTGGCAGGGTTGCTGGGTGCAAAAATCTTTTATTAGAGTATTTTGTGAAACAGAAAAGTTAGTTTAGCGTGGAATCTCGACTAATTTAAGTCGTGACTAAAGCTAAACTTAAGTAGTTATGGTTGGTGAAACCGGGCCTGGGTTTTTTAACAATTCGAAAACGATTGAAATACGAAACAATTTTTCGAGCATCATTTTCCTTGACGATCATGGAAATAAAGCAGGGTTGGGCAAGCTGCATTCAATTTTGATTGCATTCAGCCTTGCAGCCCCCAATCAATGATGAGTGGTAGTGCAAAATTGATTTGCATTACCATTCAGTAGTGAATGGGAATGAAAATGTGGTTTGCATTACCATTCAGTAGTGAATGGTAATGCAAATATGATTTGGTAATGCACTTTGAATGGTAATGCAAAAATGCCCAACCTTGAAATAAAGTAATATTCGATTTGCGAACTAAGCCGTAAGAAAACTTCGTTATCCGAAATCAAACAAAAAGGGGAAAATTTCAGTGAGAGAATTACTCTCGTAAATTTTTCACCACTACTTGTCCACGAAAGGTTTATCAAGACGAATGGGGAAATGCGTAGGAGCATGACCCCTCTTACCACGCTAAAGAGGAAGCCATAAGAAAGGAAATAAAACAAGCGTTTCCAGAGTAAGTATTTGCTTATTTGCAGCTTGAGGATTTAAGACCGTAAAATAACTTGTGACTTATTGGATTACGAAAGTTTGAGTATCAAGTTATAAGGATTATAAAGGCACATTGAGGCGCATTTAGACGTTATTTTTGCTTCGCTCACATATTAATACTAATACGAGTATACATACATATCTACATTCAGGCATATATTTAAGTTTTAGTTTTCACAAAAAATTTATACATATGTATGTATGTATGTATGTACTTACTTGTAGCCAGCCAGTATATTCATTAGCGTACTCTTCCCCGCACCCGACGGGCCCATTATGGCTGTTAGCTCACCATTTCGAAATTTGCCCGATACACTTTTGAGTATCGTTTTTGTATTGAATCGTCCTTCCGAAACTGAATATGAAATTTCGGTGAACTCGATGTCCACAGGTGGTCGTTGCGGCAGATGTGAGAGCGTAACGTTGCCCTTCTTTTGCTCATTTGGGCTGTTGGTTTGGCATTTGGGTGCGAGTATATGATTTTGGCTTGCAATACCGCCATTACACATATTGTTTTGCAAGCTGCAATGAGATAGAGGAAATTAAAATTAAAAATTAGTAAAATTCATGGTAAACATTTTAAAAGGCATTTAGAGATGTGAAAGGGTGAATAATTTCGTTTCCAAAAGTCTGTGCGAAGTGTCGACTAGAAGGTCTGAAATTAAGAGGACACTTTAAAGAGCATAAAAATACATAAATACAAAATACATACAAAAAAATTAGCTTCAGTTTAAACAGTTGTATGAGAAATAAATTTCCGTTTGTGTTTAACCTATAAAGATACCACCAACAGCTCATCATAACGACCATACCCACTTATAAAAATTTCACGTTTTTCACCTATAATTCAGGTGAAAGTTCAATTCCAAATTGCTCGGTTGCGTTTCAACAAAGCTTAACGAGAGCAACATTTGTGTGAAAAATGGAAATTTCGAATCGCGACTCCCGCGTGATGAATTTTTATGATTTTTCATACGTTTTAATACCACCGAGGCTAGCCGGATATCTTGAGGTCTATCTGGTCCCTCATTTGGGTCCATATTTAAGCCAAAAATCCCGAGAAGCGTCCACTTTTCAAAAATTAAATGTATATCTATAACTCTGTATTCGAACTCTGATTACAACTTTTTATTTGATACCAATATTGCACCAAAACTTCCCGAGGCCATTTGGGCCCACACTTGGGCTAAAATTCCGGGAAACATCCACTTTTTTCAATACCTATTTTATGAGGAGAGCACATGAACACACGGTAAGAACTTTATAAACATCTGTTGGATACTTTGGGAGTTCATAAGCAACACATATGTTACGAATGTGATGTATTGACCAAAAACTCTGTATAACTAGCTTAGTGTATAAGATACCAGTTTGAAAATGGAAAAGTCCCCGCTGGGCTCATGTTTCAGACGGAGGGTTAAACTGACTCAAAAAAAAAAAAAGTTTGTAGTCTCTACAGTCGGAATACTAAGATGGAAGGGGTGCATTTATAATCGATCCTCTCATTAACTTATACTTAAATATTATAACCAACATTTCTCTACGACTACACGGAGAAAACTATATTGATGTCACATCCATATATATGGAAAATCCTGTCTGATCCATATATATACTAGGGATGTCATCTTTATATATATTAAGCTAAGCGATTTTTGTACGCACCATAACTTTTACACCGTTATACCGATTTTGGAAAATGTGGTGTCAAATGAAAGGGATTGACCAGTAGATGTGCAGGAAGGTTTAACTTTTTTAAAAAGGGTGCCACCTGTTCAAAAATTCGTTTTTATGCTATAGATTGTTTGATTTTTAAATTTGAGGTGCCAAGGGCTTGGCTTGAACATTAGTAATTTATTATACTTTTTACAAAAAGGGTTGCCACCTTTTAAAAAATTCAATTAAACTCTACAGTTTGTTTGATTTTTAAATTTAAAGTGTCATATGAAAGGGTTTTGTCTGCCAATATGAAAGGGCTTTACTTTAAAATTAGTAATTTTATTAACTTCTACAAAAAAGGTTGCCACCTGTTCAAAAATTTATTTTTAAGTTATAGTTTGTTTGATTTTTCGATTTGAGTTTTCATTTGGCAGAGGCTTTATGAAATAAGTAATTTATTATAATTTTTACAAAAAGGGTTGCCACCTGTTCAAAAATTCATTTTTATGTTCCAGTTTGTTTGATTTTTAAGTTTGAGGTGTTACATGAAAGTGCTTAACCTGAAAATTGGTAATTTATTATCATTTTTAGAAAAAGGGTTGCCAACTGTCAAACAATTTAATATTCCGGTATAGTTTGTTTGATTTTTAAATTTGAAACGTCATCTGAAAGCGCTTGCCCCGTAGATTGATAATAAAATTTAATTTTTACAAAACCGGTTGCCACCTATTTGAAATACTTTGTTGACACTTTTTCACTATAGGAAAGAAAGAAAGGAAGGGAAAGGAAGGGAAAGGAAAGGAAAAGAAAAGAAAAGAAAAGTAAACAAAAGAAGAGAAAAGAAAAGAAAAGAAAAGAAAAGAAAAGAAAAGAAAAGTAAACAAAAGAAGAGAAAGGAAGGGAAAGGAAAATAAAAAAGGGAAAGTGAAAGGAACGGAAATGCCGAAGGAAGAGGAAAGGAAAGGGGAAAAGGTAAGAGGAAAGTGTACGGAAAATAAAAAAATAAAGGGGAAGGAAACGCAAAAAGGACAGATGAAGAGAAAAAGAAAGGAAACTGGAAAGCGAAAGAAGAGTCCGGAAAATGGAATTTTAGAGGTCACTAGAGGTTTAGAATATTCTAGAAAATTATACCAGTAACTATATGTTTTATTTAATACATATTTTATTACAGAAATATTATATAAGTAATATGGTCTTTCCACTCTTAAATCATTCCGCTTGCAATTTAATTGGTCGAATTTTGACCACGGAGGTACTAGTATCCATTTAATGGGTATCATATCAAAAATAAATATGTAATACATAAAAAATACGGATATGACACCCATTATATGGCTATAACATCCATAGTTTATGGGTTAGACAGGATTATTCATATATATGGATGTGACATCAATATAGTTTTTTCCGTGTAGCAATAGAGGAAAATTATACCGACAATGCCATTATAATATTTTTAAGACAAAATGAAAAAAATGCTTCTGAATAAACTTGGTAATATAATATTATTGGAAGAGTTACCAACATAACCACCGTATTCAGAGAGAACACTTGCAATTATATGTACATAATTCTTTAAATTGCTAACGTGATGATCATTCGCGACTTCTGCAAACTGAATATAACCGAAATGACGCGCGTGCTCTTGTGAATTAAACAAAAAACATTCGTGATCAAGAGGTCAATAAAATTAAGGTTTGATATGCAAGGTTGACGATATTTAAACTATGTTACGGCATCTACAATAAAAAAAAAATTGTTACCAGGTTTGAGGTGTTTCGATTTGATATTCTATCGACCTAAAAGATGTACCAGGATTTATTATATGTACAAAAAATCATGGATGTATGAGTTCCACTCATTTTTAAGGAAACTCGAACTGAACTATTTTACTAGTGCTAACAAATTACTCTTTGTACGTCCTTTTGAGTTGCTCCTTACACTCATTTCAAAGATTTAACTTTTTTTTGGCATGGCTTTAAATAAAAACACTTGCAACTTGACAGATTGCTGCACTTACTTAAAAAAAAATATGAGTACATTTAATTTAATTTATTTACTTCTTCGGTTTCAGCCACGCGGCCATTGTAGCGTTAAATTCCTGACGCAGTTGACCTGAATTCCGCCACTGTTCATGCTCGAATCCTTGTCGTTGGCGTTGCGATTGTTTCTGTTGTTGTTGTTGTTGCTTGTTTCGTTGTTCCTGTATTGCACTTACATAGCCATTCTTTGTTAGCTTTGTTTGTATGATACAGGAAACCGGCCGAGCTCGGCGTAAATTTTTCGATTCCTCCCCAACACAGTCTCGCATTCGCACATCTCTGTGGGTTTCCAAATATTCGGAATGGCGTCGTCGCTGCGCCACAAAATTGTCCACGAAACCCTTATTCCATATACCACCGCCTGCATCGATACAAATGCGAATGGAGCTGCTGCCGTTGCCCAATGCCGTGTTTATGGCACTTTTCTGACTACCATTGCGACTACAACTCAGGAACACTTGATTGTCACTATCGTTGCTGCTGCTGCTACTGCATTGGGCTAACAGCTGCGGCTGTGAGGCTGTTAAATTATCCAGAATACTGCAACCGGATGTGTGTGACATATTTAATCGAGTATGAAATTAAATTTTTGATATTACTTTTCGTAGTTTTATTTGCGAAAATCACAATTTTTGTGCGATATTTATTTATCAATTGTTTTTTTTTTATATTTTCTGGTAAAAAATTGAGTATTTACAACATATCGATATTGATATTCGTTCAACCTCTTTTACACTTTAATTCACAATTAAATTTTACATATCCTTTTTTCACCATATCAAACTAAAGAAGTACTTTGAAATTTTTAAAGTTTTATTTTTTTTCTGATTCGCCGCTCACCAAGCACATTCAACTTCTGCTCATCAACAAACACTGAATTATGTTTGCAGTCTCAACTATTTTCATATTAATATTTTCATTCTTATTCTTCATCTGCCAAGTACATTGTTCTGTCCGCCTCGAAGTATATACGACTTTTGCCGCCTTTGCCGTTCCATTGCCTTAAGTTGACTGGGCGCTGTGAATGTGCGAGCATCTCTTTCAATTGGTTTTATGTTTGGTTGCATGTTTAAGTGAATCAGTTTGTCCATGTGTGTTTGTGTGTTTATGAGTGGGGTTATGTCAGTTCGTTGACAGTATTCCTGTTAGTGACTTTAAATTGCCAATAATCATCTTCTGACGTAATTTAATATAGCGTTGTGATAGTTGATCTCTGTTAAGTGTCACCTAAGCATCAGTAATGTGATGCTGTTGGCGAGCCATAATAATTAATTTGAGATACTATGGCCCGTTTTAACCAACCATATAACTTCTGGTGTGATAAATAATATTTATAATATTTATTAAATATCAAATGATTACTTGGGTATGTGATGTCTTAAAGGTAGTTAAGGTAATGTGATGTTGAAGTTATAATATAATATATGATGGTGTGATAAAAAGGAAACAATAACGTGGTAATGTGTTTTATGATGTAATGATATGATATGTGATTGTGTTAGAACTTTTGATGGTGTGTTAACCAAATTAGTGATAACGTGTTTATGTGACATCTCAAAAAAATTAAGGTAATGTGATGTTATGATATGTGAAAGAAGGAAGTGATATCGTGTGGACGTGATGTCCAAAAGGTAGTTATGGTAATGTGATCATGTGATTAGTAGGGAAGCTAAAAATATGCAAATGCATATTGCATATGTAAATGCATATTATAACCTACAAAGCATATTTACGCCAATATGCATATTCGTGCATATTTTGTCATTTAATTGACTAATATCGAAAAATATTAAACTAACAACATCTTATCTATAGTTAATTCAGATAGCTGCGTTTGCTTATATAATATTGAGTGAATCTATCAAGCATATACAACGTTTCTGTATAGAAGTTCACCAAAACAAACCTACAAACAAGGATACTTGACTATTTATAGAAAACAGCGTAGGTTGAAATGTCTTATACAAAAACTTTAATTTCACAGACAAGTTTATAGCAGGGTTTTCGCCAAAGGAATTTTCCTTATTTAAATTTTGTCCAACACGTCCTGTGATGTAAAGCATTCATTTTCTGCATACAACAGCTCGAAAATATAGTAAAATATATGATAGCTCAATGCAACCCTTCCCAATATTAATGGAATAGTTTCATTTGCTTTATAAAATGACCCATTTACATAAATACAAAGCTAACATTAATTTAAAGCAGAAATGCTTAACGAACGAACGAATTCTATTTCGTTTTGTTAATTCACAATGCTAAATTATCAATATGGTTTTGTTTCGTTAATTCACAACGCTAAATTATCAAAACCATTTCGTTTCGATAATTCACAAAACTAAATTATCAAAATGCAATCGGTAACGTTGAAACGAAGTAAATCAACAAAAAGATTGCCTGCACGAGGCGCATACATACACAACTGTCACACAAATCGTAGCAGTTCGTGTGCATATGCATACTCGACCGATTGTTCGCGACGGCATTGCGAGCGCACTAAGCATTTCAACGTTATAAATTTGGTTATGATAACGCTAATCAACAAAATGAAATCATTTTGATAATTTCTTTCCGCTAATCAACGAAATGGTATTATTTCGGTAATTTCATTATCGTTATTTTGCGACTATAAATTATTTTGATAATTGTGTAAACGGTAAAAACCTGAATAGTTTCAACGGAAACGATTGCTTTTTTCGGTAAACGATAATATTAACGTTACGTTGCATCCTTGATTTAAAGTATTGTATAGTACTTAAAACAAGTTTTTGAAATTTGGAAAATGTGAATTGTACGTTTCAGTTCTTATATTATTTTTATTTTTTAATTTTGCACGAATTCGTGAAATAAAAACGTAAACTTGAAATGAAATACATACATATATATATGTACATCTTTTGGCCATATTTCAGGTATTTTTCAGACATACATGCATATAATGAGATTTTTTCGTGCATATTTCTGAGCACATTTCAGTTATTTTTCGGGCATACTAGCATGCATATTTTGATATTTTTCGTGCATATTTTTAGCTTCCCTAGTGATTTGTGATGATGATAATGATGGTTAACCAGGATTTAACCGTGGATAGCGTTAATCAGAGGTTGAGTAAACGGCCCTAAGTGTTAATGTGAAGTCATGATGTGATCATATGACATACGATAATGTGAGCTATTTTGAGTGTATGATAAATATCACGTGATTACATGTTTATGTGATGTCTTAAAGAAAGTTAAGGCAAGGTGATGATGTGATGCTATGATATTTGAAAAAAGTAAGTGATATCCTGTGTACGTGAAGTCTAATAGGGAACTATGAAAATGTGATGATGTGGTTAGTGATGATGTGATGGTGAGCTAAAACGGAAACGATTAAGTGTTAATGTGAAGTAATGACGTGATCATATGATATTCGATAGTCATAAGATGACAAGGTCTCAATGTGATCATTTAATGTTACAGTTTACATAATTTGCTTGAATTTTTTAACTGGCTTTTAAACCACTCAATCAAATCAAAGAAGCAACAATATTTCTGGCAACATGTTGCTAAGCAAGTTCGAAATGAATGATGACAAAGGTAGATTCTGTATACAATTAAGTTTTTTAATACATTTTGATGCTTAAGCGACTTAGCACATCAAAATTTTACCAAATGAGGCAAAACGGTTTTAAGATTTTACTATATGGGTGTTTCATTCTAGTTAGGAATCATTCCGCCCCTAAATAACAAACCTAAAATTTTTTCAAAGTGTATTATGTATACTACAATATACATAGATAAATAAAATAACAAGGCCGTGAGTACAGAGAGAAACCCATAAAACAGCTGTTTTCAGATACAAATGCTTCGCACTCTCCAATAACAATTCTCTTTGCTCACAAATCAAAATTAGTGTTTCTCTTTATTTACACTCTTTGAAACCAAATATCATACAAATGTACCTGCAAGATACCACATTTGTATCTTTTATTTTGTTTTTTGTATATGTATATAAAACATATTTTTTGCAAACTTCTTTATACTCTTTGGTACTTGTTCTTTTGTCACTCTCTCTATTTGACGTTTTTTGTTTTTATTTATTGACTTTCGTTTTGTTTTATTTTATTCGTACTCGCACATATACATATGTATATGTCCAATTGCATGTATGTATGTATGTATGTACATTTATATGTATATAGAAATGTATAATTTTTGACTCAGCTGCGCTGTTTCTCATGTTTCTTGGATTTGTTTTTGTTCCTACATTTATCGACACCATTTCTCGGTGCATGTGTACTTAGAAAAATTGCTTGCTCGGTGCACATGTACCCAGCTCAGATGGCCTTTAGCAACAGTGAGTCTTTCAAATTCTGGCTGACTAATGTGAACGAACTGCAGTCTAGTGGAGTATTTGTTGTAAATGTAGACGCATTTGTAAGCTTTTATCTCTGTTTTTTTATGTACTGCATATATTAGATAGATATGTATGCACTATGTATGTATGTGCCAATGCTTGGACAATTGTAATGATTGCAATCATGGTCCAAGTTACACTTGAGTGTATGTACATATGTACATATGTTATTTATATAAATGGGTCGTGGATTTTAAACTGAAGTTCATATAATATCCGCCTGTTTATTTCTATTAGGGTGTATTTTAGATTAAACTGGGTTTGTTCAATTTTCGAAAAGAGAGAGAGATTAAACAGTTTTCCGTTTTTTGGAGAACATTGTTTAAGCGTTTCAAAATGATTTAAAACTCGTGTATTGTGGAACGATTTTCCGTCATCCCTTGTCAAGTTTGGTTTGGAGACAAACCGTTTTCGGCTAATATGCGCCATCTTCAGTGTCTTCTTTCGTTTCTGCAGATTTTCCGTCATCCCTTGTCAAGTTTGGTTTGGAGATAAACCGGTTTCGGCTAATATGTGCCATCTTCAGTGTCTTCTTTCGTTTCTCCAAACCAAACTTGACAAGGGATGACGGAAAATCGTTCCACAATACATCATATTCCTACCCTGTCGGAAAAACAAGCAACCAAAAAGTTATTTAAAACTGGCTCTAAAATGTTAAGTTTAAATATACATACTATGTAGATACGTACACATGTACCTAAATACATACATACATAGGTATATTTTAGGTACATATTATGAAATCATTCAGGTAGAAACTTTACAACGGTCGCATGTAGATAAAGGAAAACAAAACATTTTTGTTGCTGTAGGACATTTAAATTGTTCAACTGCGTGTAATAAATGCACTGGGCTTTGTTTTACATTAAGCACGTTTCTTCGATTAAAAAGTGCATAGGTACACATGTAGGTATGTACTTACAGTAAGATGGCCCTTAAAAATCAAATCAGCGATTTAATCTCATCAATCATACAATCATAACCTCAATCTGTAATACTACTCTGAATAAAATACTCGTAGTTAAACCAATAACTTTCGGCTGTTGAATCTCCGTCTTTGATTCAACAGCAAAAGTATTTGTTTTTACAGCAAAGTTTTTGATCCAACATTTTATTCAAAAACGGGCGTTGTTGATTCAAAAACTTGCTTGCCTTTAAAAAATTTTTTGTGAGAAAATATTTTTTTGTGAGAAAACCAACAAAAAAGTAATGATGGAGAAAAGATGAAGAGAAAAATCCAAAAAAAAGTTTATTTTTAGCAACAATTTTCTCCCCGTTGTTGATTTAAAGGCAAAAGTATTTGATCCAACAGTTTCCGTTGTAAACAAAACTAATGAGAACAAATTTTTTTTAAATTTTGTTTTTACAATGATTCAAATAATTCATGGATTCCTTTTTAGGAAATGGAAGTATAAATAGGTTACTATAATTCAATATAATGTTGAATGTTCCACTATGTGATGATTCGATAGAATTTCAGGTTGATGTCAGGTTCGAATCCGGAGGAGAATATAAAATAAAGAAGAAAAATCAGAATAAGAAATAAAGATAGCAACCAGTGAATGATAAGAAGGAGAGAAGAATAGGAGAACAAGCGGAGGGTACATATTTGCAGTTGGGACCAGGGTGAAGAGAAGATGAAGAGTAAAATGCAAACAAAAATTTATTTTTAGGTGAAAATTTGTTCCAACAATCTCAGTTATTGACTTAAACAACAACGCTCGCACCTTTGAAACAACAACGGAGCGTTGTTGGGCACATTTCAACTGCGGAAAGTAGTTGATTTAACAGCGAAAGTCTTTAGATTTACAACGCTTTTTTTTCAGAGTACGTTCAAAGATATCTCTTTTGGGTTGGATTGGAGAAGGTTAAGGTTATTGTATGTGATATCATCGGCTATATTGGATATTATTATAGATTTTTGGTAGAGTGTTGTCTGAACCTTTAACCCCGCGAGACACGACTTTACCGTCACCATACTGATCAAAATTTATATGAGGAGTTTAGTGTGCCTTATGTTAACCTTTTAGATATGCGTTTAAGGACCACCCTAATATATAATTCACATTTATACATATAAAGGCATATGAACGTATCCGTTAAGTATGTATCCATATAAGTATGATGTGGACTTGGACGTACATATCGTCGTACCATACGAAAACTAGCATATTTAAAATTGCTGGCGAAAGCTATCAATAAAAAAATTCTGTACGAAAAGTAGAACATTTGACTTTTGGCAGACGAAAATTAACAAAATCGACTTTTGGCTGACGAAAAGTATCAGTAATTATATACTGTTTTTACATTAAAATTGTTGTTGTTTATACGAAATTGATAGTTTTCGATAGCGGGACACTTTGACGGGAAAATAAAAAAAATTACCGAAAGTAATAAATACATTCATACATACAAATATATAACAAAAACAACAAAAATTTCTTCTCATTTGTTGTATTTTGGACCATTATTGTTGTCAAAATGTTCTGTTAGGTACTTTTTTTCGAAGTGCAAAGTTCAAATTTCATGAAGCTTGTGTGCAAATACATATGTATATTAGAGCGTATCGCGAAAAAAGTTCGTCGTTTTCGATCGATTTAGTAGAACCGGAAGTAAAACACATTTAAATATATATATATATCTTCTCTCTTCAATATTTGAAACAAAATATACCAGAGCGAAATTAGTTTGTAGATTTAATCTAATATGCAATTAGCTAGTTTAAGTTTTAAGACTAAAGGCCCTAGGCCACTTACAATCTGGATTGTCCAGCAGTGTATATGTGTGAGTGTTTTTTGTGTGTGTAAGAGTAATCGGAAGTCGTCGTGCTGCATGTACTTGTTGTCGGCTCAAGTTAATTAAAATCAAAAATTTTAGATATATGCGTCAATCACCCGACACTCACACATATCGCTAGCTTAGAGTGCAAATTGTGTAAGTCCTTTTTTCAAACTTTGTAGGAGAGACAAAAAACAAAAAATAAAAAAATTTCTAAATGAAAAAAAAATTTTCTGTTCATATAAAAATTTTGGACTTACACAATTTTCTTCGCTTTTTGGACTTACACAATTTGCGTATCACTGAATAACAACGAGTAGAAATATGTCAATTATCACAGACTTGTTTAGTGTGGTGCGTATTTGATTTTTCTAGCTTTCTACACTTAAAAACACTTTTTCATAAAAATGGACTTACACAGTTTGCACTCTAAGCTAGCGATATGTATACACTGCCTGACACTGGCCAAGGGCCTTAAGACCGGTATTCATAAAAAAAAATAAAATATGTTTCTACAATTGTATAAAGTGACATTTTCATACACATTCATTTATAGCTTTATAAATCTATTATAAATCTATTAAAATAAAATTACCCAGCTGTATTTATCAGCTGGAAAACAGCACATATTTCCTACTGAATATTCAGTAGAGATGTAGTTCTAAAATCTGAACTTTCCCTTTCGTTTTTATATAGAGGTGGCGTCAAAAATCAACTACCTAGAAACTGCCGATCGAGAAGGGAGAGTTTCTGTAGGAAAAAAGGCCTGAATACGCAGGGAGAACTTCCGTAGCATACAGGCCCGACGAGAGGGGGGGGGCTGAGGGGGTCAATTGCCCCGGGCCCGGGCTTTAGAGGGCCCGGGAATCTCAAAATGATATCCAAGTTTTTGCTACAGAACATAAACAAACAACACCTTTAAGCACCTTTCGTAGATAGCAATCATTTTAAATTTCAACAAATTTTATAAATCTCTTAACGTGTCTGCATCCCACTTAAGGAATTGTTGGTTTTTGGCGTCGACTTTGCAGCATAAATTTGAATTCGTTTTCTGTTGCAACAGAAAAATTCGGTATGATGCAAATTCTTATACAGCGAAATGGGTATTTCCTGGGCGTTTCGGACGGTATGTTCGCACGATTTTTTGAACTTTTGAGGCAGAAATATCGCGGAATATTGTATCGTTTTATGATAAAAGGAAAGATTTAGGTCACAGCTAATGACTAAAGTATGTTACCGACAGAAATTTAGTTTAATGCCTCTGTGTAAGCCACTTAAACTGCGTTCCGGACGCAACAAAAACACGTCCATATTATAAAATTAGAGGCAACTAAAAACAGAGGCATTAAACTAAATTTCTGTCGCTAACATACTTTAGTCATTATCCGTGGCGTAAATCTTTCCCTTTATCATAAAACTATACAATATTTCGCGATATTTCTGCCTCAAGAGTTCAAAAAATCGTGCGAACATACCGTCCGAAACGCCCAGGAAATGCTCATATACATATGTACGTGTATGTATGTATGTAAACAGCGATACGCCGAAAACAAACAAAGCTTGCGAAGCTAAAATTTGCTTTGGTGCTTCGTACAGTTGAATTCGATTGCTGTTTCAATAAAGCGTTCAGCAGAATCAGTCTTTTGATATACTAAATTATTACCAACAAATATTTGTATTCCAATTTAAAGAAATTTATTTCATACAAATAAAGCAATATGTATTTAAACAGAATTTATTCAGACCTATGGTCCCTTGGACAATATTACTCAGTATGACCCATGGGTTCGGAAACTGGATGTGCCTTTTGACAATACATTTAACCCACCCTAATATGTATATTTCTATGTAAACATATTTACTTGATCTGTATTAATGTATAGATAAATTAAAGTTCGTAACTATATATTCATTGAATTTTGATTTTGAGAATTTGTTCATTTAGTATAGGGGCCCGTAGTTATTTTGACCCCGGGCCCGGATTTTCTCTCGGCGGCCCTGGTAGCATATATTTCAGTACACCTGATGTCTTCACTACGTTTCAGTTATTTTTCGGTAATGAATTTTGAACTCAGTTTCAGGGTATTTTTCATATTGAATATTCTACTGAATATGCACCTGCTTACCTCAAATACTGCTGGGTATTTTCAAATTTGAATATGTCACATACATATGTACATATGCGTTTGATATAAAAAGTTGAATAAAAAATTAAAACAAGACATAAAATAAAATAATAGATTTCGCAAAATTTGTATTTTTTTGTTGTTTTTTTTTTTAATAAAATTACAAAAACTTTAAAACTGGTTTACTTGGAAAATATATCGCAAAATATTCTATCCTTTCTCAATTTATGAGATTGTAGAAAAGTAGCTGATAAAAACTAAACACATCCAGTACTATTTTTTTAAATTTGCATATTATGCCAAAAAACCGGATCGTAAAAACCTGTCAGTCTACCATTGCAATGGTTTAAATTGAACTATACACTTAGAATTTCTATTTATTAAAATTTATTTTGCCAGAAGTAAAACTCTAGAATGTAGAACTAATATAAAGTTTCTTTAGTATATTTCGGTATCTAACTGACAGATTAAAGAATTTATAAAGATTTAGACCGTTACTGATATTTGTATGTGTGCGTGTTCGTAGTCGCTAAATAATCATTGAATTGAGTTGATCATCACTTTTTAAAATGCTTTAATTTGAATCAAATACCAGAAATAAAATTAACTATGGGACGGTATGAATCGACATTATTTGATTTGTTTATATTTGACTTCTATAATAATTTCATATACCTAAGCTCTTTTTATAATCCTGTTTGTATAACTATAATAAAAAGTCTAAGAAAGAAACAGCACGAGTTATCCTATACTATATAAGATAATCCACTTTTCATTGGACATATAAATGCTTATATTTATATACAAATATGTATGTATGTATACAATGTATGTATACTATGCATGTATGTTGCTTTGTGAATTATTTTTATAGAAATGTAAGTACTTTTGTGTTCTATGTCCCTTTACCTTCTACGAACAGAAGTTTCATTGTCAAAGACGTCATGGATTCAATATCGCTGTCATTGCTATTGTTTCGTTTTGTACCATTAATGCTGGAACGACGCATCTTCAAGTACATACATTGTATATTTATATGTATGTATGTGTAATTTGTTGGCCTTGTGTGAGTGAATATTTCTTTGTAGGTATATTCTTCCATTAATGCAGTTCGTTTTTTTGTAAGAAAAGAAGAAAAAAAATCGAAAGTAATTTCTTTTCTGCTTCTTGCGTTTGTGCTTTTGCTACAATTACACTGTGTGACAGTGAAAAAGTACTTTTGGCGAGACATACATCAAGTTGTACGTCTAGTCAGGTATATAATAACTGCACACTTAGAATTTCCAATATACCCCCAAAAACCCCCTTTTCATAGGTTATGTCATATATTGTACCATAACTTTTTCTCTGTTTATCGCATGAACATGATTTTGATGTCGTTTAAAAGATGACATTTGTACTTACCCGGGTTGAGGTAGATAACAAATTTAGCAATTTTAGTATGAAAAATTTCACAGTAGAAATTGATTAAATTAGAATATCCTATGAACGCCTACGCGGATATGCAAAAGTTATATGTCGTTGAAAATAGAATTAATAGGAGATTGGTCTAAAATAGTTTTACATATACACTGGTTAACAAATTCATCGAGAAATTCGTGATTAAAAATCAAAAAATTGAACAAAAAATTTAATTTGTGATATATTTTTTACAGTTTCTCTGGTATTTTTCAAGATAAATTAACAGTTCGTATACTTTTAAAAGCGGCAAAATGTCGTTTTTTCAACCACATAAAAATTATGTTGATGGGATAAACACAGAACCAGTTAAGGTACAATATATGACTTAACCCATGAAAAAGGGGTTTTTGGCCCATAACTCCAAATTTTGGGGGTGTATTGGAAATTCTAAGTATGCATCTTCGTACGCTTGTTAAGGCCTATAAAATATGTCAACCTCGAAAAAAGTACTTTAAATTTTTTGTATTTTGTCACACTGTGTTATCGATTACTAGTGCACTCTCTGTATTTATTATAAGGTTTGTTGTTGTTCTACATTAATATGTATGCATCTATATGACTATCATTCTAATTTATAGCAGAAACTTTTTCCTATACCAGATAAAATGTATTTATAAATATTTGTAGTTTAGTCTTCTTGCAGTTACATAATTTTATTACAGTTTACGAGGGATCGATGGAATAAGTCTCGTAATGCAAATAACATTTCTTGAAGCAAACATGCATTTCTGTCCCCGATAATTAGATCAAAATGAACTTTGCCGAATTTGCTGCTCATGCTTTTTCGATTAATCCATACTCTACGATTCGTCCTGAAAGTTATTCTGTATTGTAAAGCCCTGTCTATGTTTACTGATAATATCTGATAATATTGCAGTATGTACATACATACATACATAACCACTAGACTATCTAACAGGTACTTCCACAAATATTACTTTAATTTATAATTATTTAATGGCTTAATAAATTTAATGTGCGCTTGTTGGTTTAGTAATACTTAATAGCTGAGAACCTTGCTCCGCTTTTGGCACTGTAATTGCTATTCAATGTATTTAATCATGAAATAATTGCGGCCTACAAATAGGGCTAACACATTATTTTGCACTACACACATACATATGTACATCCGTATGAATACATGTTTGTACTGGTGAAATGAGTATCGATCAGTTTGCATAGAAAATAATTTTAATGCATGAAAGTATATGGTATAACAGTCTTAAAAGTTATCGAAGCATTTCACTTTGCCTTTACAGCGCAGAAACAACTGCACTTCGCAGTGCAAAAACCAAGTCACTCATACGCCATGTAGTGCCAAATGTCCATTCACAGCGCATTTGTAGTCAAGCTAAAGTTAAGGAGCTAAAAGAAAGAAAGAAAGCGGACAAGGAACATGCACTTTAAGGTTTACAATAACAAAATAGAAACAATATACACTTTTTTCCATTCTAACACGTTTGCTCGTTAACTACATACATAAGTAGATGGAACGGACACAACTTCACTGTCACTAAAACTTTTATTTTATTTTATTTTATTTTATTTTATTTTATTTTTTTTCTCTCTTTGCGTGCTTTTATTTGTTATATAATTGAGCTTTTCACAATTTAAGCAATTTCATTATACTTTTAAGGCATTCAATATTTTTCGTTTGATACAAGCCTAACGCCATATTTGGCTATTTTGCTTGTGCCAGTTTTAGTAACTATAAACAGAGAACAATGCCTCATTGAAGCCAATCGACCGTTTTCCAGTAGTTTCGTTTCATCAAGTGCGCGTGCACTTGACACCAGTGACATTGTATTTCGCTCAAAAATTAAAAAAAGACATCGCTAGATAATTCATTTCCATTGAACTAAGCATAATATTTTGTTTATTTCCCACTCTCCCCCATTTCGTTTGGTTTCTACTTTTAGAAGTATTAATTAAAGTACTATTTCATTTATGATTATAAAAACGACAATGTTTACTTCGACGATTCGTTTGAATTATGCACGAGTCGGCGGCTCGGCGTAGACTGAAAGTGGCGAACAAGCACGCGGCGTGCCCAAGACACATATGGCAACCAGGCAGGCAGGCAGGCAGGCACATTAGCAGACTGCCAGTTCGGGTGGTGGAGCGTCCGGGATTGAGGTGAATGGAATGGTATGATGGTCATGTCAGCATGCAAGGAATCGGTAATAAATATGTTTGTACAAGCTACGGTTATAATGACGAAAGGAAGGGGGTTTATTTTTGGCAGCGCTGCCAATGAACTGGCCAACTAAATAGACTGTAGGTTTATTTAAGTATATAAGGTGTGTCTTTGTGATGTATTGTGGAACGATGCTCCGTCATCCCTTGTCAAGTTTGGTTTGGAGGCAAACCGGTTTCGGCTAATATGCGCCATCTTCAGTGTCTTTTTTCGTTCTGAGTTATTTTGTGCAAGTTCGATAGTACTTATAGTAACTAACTTCCATCGTTTGGTCACGTACTTCGTGTTCGTGTGATGTGTTCGTGTGTTCGTGCATTCGTGCGTTCGGGCGACGTGCATGCGTGTGTGTCTTTATTATCTTAGCCTGTTGTATTTTACCAGTTTTCAATTTAGTTGGAAAAGCTAGACGATGCTGAGCATAGACCCTTGTACATTTCAAATGCTTATGATGACTTGCTCTGGCGAGTTGACTAATATAGTTTATGTAGTGGCATTTTCTTTTCATAAAAATGTGATTTTTTAAGACTTTTTCACCAAAGCAATATCACGCACCCTTTATTTTTAACTGATGTTTAAAGCACGCTACAATTTTCAAAACTTTCCTTTTGCTTTCCTGCGCTACTTTTACTAATACTAAATAATATTTTTCCTTGCATAGCTGAGGTCCTTTGCGGCAAGTCTATTCACCTTATGTTTTCTTTGGTTGCTTTGGTTGCTTATTCAGTTAGCCTACTTGCATATTATTTAACAAGAAGCAAAGCAGATTTCGTTCGTGTGCGCTGCGGTGCTATGCTAGCAGCTATGGCTATCTAGGGCTTATGGAAAACTTTCTCACGTTGGAAAATTAATCGTCAGCACGAAAAGCGCGATTCATTTAAAGCTGTTTTTTTAATTTTATTTTTGCCGTTGCTTGCATGTATTTTTATCCATGCAACCAAGCACATCACACATCATAGCAAAGCGGCTTCCGTTAGCTCCTGCTATATTTTAGGTCAACCATTTCCTTTAGTTTTGTCTTTTTTTTTTGTTGAGGCAATGCTAATTGCGCTGTTGTTATGCACTTCCATTTTGCCGATGCGAACTAAATGTTGTGTGCAGTGCATTTAGCTGACTGTTTGAAAACTTTTGCTTAGTCAGTTTTTTTTTGTGTTCAAACGCAAAAAAGGAGGCAAATGAAAAAAGTAGAAAACAGGTGTGCAGGTTAAAAGCTCTGAAGCTTGTGTACACTGTTATAAATATTGGAATATTTTGTAAACTTTGATTTCGTTTGAAAGAAATTTAAAACTTTTTTGGGTTAAATTTTGAAACTTCGAAAGTTTAAAAGTTTCTTATTCCTTTTTGGTTTAAAATTCAAACATACGTACAAAAGTTTATATATTTCTAAGTATTTTTTGGAATAAATTTCATACTTTTTTGGTTTAAATCTTACACTTTTCCTCACTTAAACTTTTAAGGTTTAAATTTTAAACTTTCATTGGTTGTAAAATTTGGATTCAGCAAAAAAATTTTAATTTTTGATTTGAAATTCCAACTTGCTTTTTCGAGAAATGAACAATATAAAAAGCACATTTATAGTTATTAAACAATTTGAATGAATGACTGTGTGGCGTTGTTTGAATGGAGAAACAAACAAGCACAAAATAATTATGGAAACAGATAAAATGAAGAAGGAAGAAAAGGAGAAGAAGAGGATAGGAAAAAGACATAATATGGAAAAGGATTAAGGGGATGTTGGGGGGAGAACAATATGGAAGAAAAGGAGAAAAGAGGATAGGAAAGAAGATACAATAGGGAAAAGCATGAAGAGGATTTGGGAGCAGAATTTTTTTTTAATTTAAACCAAAAAAGGTTTAAATTTTAAACTTTTGAAAGTCTTAAAATAAATTTTAATTTGGAATAAAATCTAAACCTTAAGAATTAAAAAATCTTTTAAACTGTTCAAAGTTTAAATTTTAGTAATTTTTTGGTCGTGTCCTATATATCGACCAAAAAAGTTTAAAATTTATACCAAATTTTATTTGAGTGTACTGTTGAGTTAAATATCTGGCTTGAAAAAATTGAAAACGATTTCGACGTTCGAAGTTTTAAATATTATGAGGTTCATAATACAGATAAGTAATAGCACTATAATATATTACAGCATAATAATAATACACTGACGTATATTAATATTATTCTAGCGTGCTTAGGTGGGGCTTCTCCTCCAGCTCTAAATTAGGTGAAACGACTAGATGATAATTTCTAAATGTGAATGGGGAAACCATTTCCGCTAACAACACATTAAACAAATATTCCGAAAATTCATAAAATTTCTAAAAAGTTTTAGCTGAAAAAACATTTATTTTTAATTGTGCTCAAATATAAAAAAATACCTTAAAAAATTTCACAAAAATCATAATTAGAGTGTCTCAATCTATTTTCCAAAAACCCCTAAATATTTTCAGACAAGAATTTTCTGAAATGAATTGAAAACAAGTAAAACTGTGCTATCGTATGCTGTCCTGTTCATGAATGGACCTACATACATAGTTAACGTTCAAACAGACTGGCATGACTTAACTTATTCAGCTCATGACTTTGACCATATTTGTATGTATTTTGATGGGTCCATCACCTTTCTTTTTGGTATCTGCAAGGGTGGTATTTTGGCACAAAGTTATGATACCATTTCAAATATTCAATGTAATTCTGGCACCTACACGGCGTATGAGTGACATTGAGCATTTTGCCAGCAATTCAAGCGAAGGTATTCACCAAACATTTCTCGGAATCTCCTTTTCAATTCACTCAAATGCATGTTGAAATGGGAATATGCAAAAACGGAATACTTTCAGTCAGTAAAAGGCACTTCAATTATTTTAATTAAAAAAAAAAAGCAAGGAAAAACAAATTAAAATCAAACCAAAACACAAATTACGGGTGCAGGCATATTTTTTGCTTTGCAATTTCCCTGTAAAAATAAGAAAAGTCTTGAGAACTGAAATGCTACTTCAGCCAATGGACCGTGTGTGTGTGTTTATAAATGTCTCCAACAAATTGTCAAACAATGTTCGCTCCGGGAATTCAAATGTGTCCTTGCGCATTGCGGCAACAACAACAATAGCAGCACGCAAAAATGTAAGCACATGTGGAATAATTTTAAGTTGCTGCAAATACTATGCATACGAATATTGCCAAGTTGGGTGTACATACATAGGTGCAGATCACACACGCATGCATGCATTTGCACCTTCGTTTGCAGTTAGTTTAATGGAAAGTACTTTTGACTCATTTGAGCACGAACAGCTTTGTCCTCATTTCTGGGATTTCCAATCCTTTGCATATGAATGCATAATTTTTTGGCAATGTAATATAAGCTAAGTATATGTAAATATATATATACGGATTCATGTACTAAATGATATTTGGAGTTAAGTAATTGTGCGATGTTACGCTTTTTTAAAACCATATGCTTTATTCATAACAATTTTGGAAAGACTGACAGAGAAGAGAAGTCCAGGAAAACCAAAAAGAGTCAGAGTCTTATTCTGAGCGTTGCCGCATATGTGTGCATGTAAATGTAGATACAGCATCAATTTGTAAAAATATATATATGTATGTAATTTAGTAAATTTTACTCACTTGTAATTCAAAGTGTTATTCTTTGTTGTACTGTTGCCCACAATATTATCGCTCTTCTTGCTATATGGCAGTAGTTGCTGTTGCTGCTGTTGGGAATACGTTTGTTCTTGTTGTTGTTGCATCGATGATGACATTACTTGTAGTGGCGCTGGTTGGGTTAACGTTCCTAAGCTGAACTGGATATTTGCATTTGAATTGACACTTGTTGTATCCGCCGTCACCGCCGCCACGGCTGTTGGTTCTGTTGTTGCTGCTGTTGTTGCTGTTGTGGCTGTGGCGGTTTCTTTGAGCAGCTCAGCTGCTGTCGTTGTGGCGGCGAAAACTTCTTTCTGATAAGCAACGGCGGCTGTTGTTAAGCCATTGCCGCCGTTTATGCCCACAAGGGTGGCGGCGGCAGCTGATGCATGTGGAACTACAATAACGGCTTTGTCGGATGCTCCTTTCGAAACTAAAGGTATACTACTCAATTTTTCGTCATCCATTTTTGTGTTTTATCTTTTCTTAACTTTGTTTTTTTGTTTCGGTTAATTTTTATTAAAATAATTTGGCAAGTTGGTTTACTAAACTACTAGGTATACAATCTTGTGCTTGTTGTATTTGCGTATGCATGTACATACGTAGGTGTCTAGATATAATTAAAATAATTGTGATGCTAGGAGGTCCTTTTGTTAGTAAAAACTCTTTGTTTTTGTTACTTAGTTGATAATATTTTGTTGCATAAATATGAATTGCATTTGCCCGCAGCAGTTAATTTTGGTTCATATCTTACAAAATTTATTTATTTTTCCTTCACTTGCATTGCTTTGTACTGCATACATATGTATTGGTATAAGAATAACATTATTTTGCACGGAAATTAAATTTTCCTTTATACTTCTTATTTGTTTTCTTCTGTTGCATATAAATTATTCAAATGTTATTGTTACGTAATTTGTTTGTTCCAGCATTTTAAATTTTGCACATTTCACTTCACTTTGCTTTTCTTTGCATTTGCTTCATAAAGCAAAGACGTTTTTACTATGCGAAAATCAATTCTCTGTTTTATTTATGTTTTATTTGTTTCTTTTATTTAAATTGCAGAATTATGACAGAAATTTTGTGTTCGTTGCTGTTTATTAGCTTTGGCGAAATTGTGCTGGAATGGAAGAAAGAAGAAATATCTGCATTTATGAATTTCAAAATAAGTTAAATTTTTATGTTTAAAATGCTGTAGTTTTAGTAAATAAATCTGTAAAATGCGCAGTGTATTTGATAAAATTTTGGCGAATGAGGCGTATAGCTGTTTATTAAAAATTCTTTGCTAGACAACAGTGCGTAATAGTTATTATTATCTATTATTGTTCAAGGTCAATCCGATGTTTCCCATATGTACACTAGTCCGTATCGAAAAAGTTGGCTACACTATCCTTCATGTAATCTACTTTTGGAAGACATTCTAGAAAAAAAAAAACATAATTTTTAGGACCACCTTGGTTGTCGCTAATTAAATTTTCTTCATATCCTCGACGTTTATAGTGGGATGTCTAAGTTTGATACATCAAACCCGTTAGACCTATGTAAGTGCACCATGGTGTATGAAGTTCTTAAAGTTATTATTTCTCAAATCACACAGCAGTTGCAGCCGCCCACAAGAAGTAAGTGGAGCATGGAACTATGCGAAATTGTTTTGTTGACTTATTTAAGAAACAGAAAAAACAAAAAAATACATTTGAGTGGAAAAGTAATTGCAAATATATTGGCGCAACAGTTGCGAAACTGTTGTGTTTTATCTCTTGAACGCAACGTTGAGTATTTCTGATCTGAGTTTGGAGACTTTTTTCCATTATCAATTTTTTACGCTCACTTCAGACAACATGTTGAGCTTACGATTTTGACATATGTACAAAAATATAAATATTATTTATGTATGAATTTTGGAATGTAATAGAAATGTCTCAAAGCCGCGAAATTATTGGCGATTACGTTGGGGATAATTAAAATTATAATTTGTTTGAATTTAAATGAGCTATTTAAATTCACATAAAATAATTATTAGAATTAAAACGGCCATATAAATACAAACATAATAATTTGTTTATTTAATGTATCAGCTCGTTCAGAAGGCGCAAATTGTTTCACTTTCCAATTAGTGATATCTACACAACAGTTGTGCTCAACAGTTGCGCCTTCTGAACCTAACCATTTACTACATATCCTGGCTTAAATAATGAAACAACGTAAGTGCTACATACGTCATTATTCGATAATTGCACCATTGTTGCTCATATAAATATATATATAACTAAAGCTTAAGGTTCATTGTTTGATTTATAAAAAACTTAACACCCGTTTTTCTTGAAACTATACTTTTCGCTATATCTCTGTTCATATGGAACAGTAGCTTAAGTCTACTTAAAGAAGAAACGAGTCAGTTCCAAAAAAACGGAAAAAATTCATCGCAGAGCGTATATACTGCAAATTTCTTTAAACTTTTTCTCGAGCTTTCAAAAAGCTTGAGCCTCAATGTTTTCGCTTAAAATTTTTTGTGCGGGAAATCACTAGAAAATTACAGAAACTTACGAATATGTTGACGGTTCGATATGAACGCAGATATGCACGTTACTTCATTTCCGACATGTAAATGTTAAATATTACAAAATATTTTTTTATACCAGTTTACAGGTATTGAAATATTTACACGTATTTATTCTTAATTTATTCTGCCAGTTTTGTTTCCTGAACTTTGAATACTTGCTGGGTGTAATCAAAAAGTTTGAACAAAATATTTCTTCTATTGCCAGTATACACTATAGGCGCGTGCGTGGGATTCACTCAAAAATCTGTGTTGTTCTACTATTAACATGAACAAAGTAAGTAAGTGGCAAGGTCGTTAGTTATTCCCTATTTTCTTGTATTCCCACGTTTTTTACTCGTGCGGAATAGCAAATGGGCTGGCTTCATCCGTCCGCCTAAACAGCTTTTATAATCATCATTGTTAGTTTGTTTTACTGCGCTTGTGATAAAAACGTAAGCGAATACAAATTCGGCATTGAGAATTGATGGCATTTGTTGTGCTTGTATGTTTGTAGCAAAGTGAGTGCGTGCGTGGGTGGGAAAATTTGCATATTATCCCACCAAAAAATCTGAGCCTTATTTAAGAATTAAAACAACAGATTTAAGGGCTTACGAAATAAGGCCTGATAATTATAAGGATAGTAAATTTGTATGGCGTAAAGCTTAAAATAACGCTGATTTGCCTGTGTTGATGCCATAAGGAATACTCTATCTGAGCACGCACCTTTTTCCAAATGCTTATCCACAATGCGAAATAAGGCCTAGATAAGTATTAGGGAGTTAGGGGTAGACAGAGTGAGTGCATAACAGCATAGCTGCCAGCGTACTCCCTTTTCAGACCTGATTTGTCAACAGTAAGCAAAACTTGTTTGCAGGGATCCTTTATTGCATCTATGTACATACATATCGACATCCGTACGCATACGTATTTCTTGTTGTTGAAGAAATTTTCACTATCATACACACTCGTATGGCGATTAATTGTTCTGTGCAACTAATTTGTAACAAATTTCCTTTAATCCAATGCTCAAGTGCGCTTTTACCCTTAATTTATTATTTACTCGTTCGTGCATAAAATATGCTTTTTGGCCACAAATACAAATACATACATAGGCATGTTTACTGTCGGAGTCGTGGTCGGGATGGTATATCTACAGATTTTTGGTCGTTTGTTTAATTGCTTAGTGGTTTGTGCAGATTTTCATTGTCAATGCAAATTCCTTTCTCATTAATAATTTAGAAGCGGTAATTGATTTATTTTCGAGAGATTCAAAGGACATTTTGTTGTTGTTTTGTCATTTACTTTCTTTCTTTTAAGTAATTGGGTGTAGGTATAATTATATATCGTCGCCCGGATAAATTACTTTCGTATGTGAAATTTTGGCCGAATTGAGTTAATAATGCAGTTATACTAAAGTGATCAAGATCTTTTGAATGATGTTATTCGTTTTTTGCTATCTCTTTTAGTTTAAGAGATGTTGAGCAGTTTTTTGTCGTATGTGAAAAGTCACAAGCGATTTCGTCTAATTTCTAATCTGATTTTACATGCTGTGAATTATGTATTTAATTTATTTAATTTTATGAGAAATAAAATACAATATTTAACGAATTTAAAAAAATCTTTAATTTAGTTCAAATTTTGAGTACATTTTGTCGTACGTTATACAGATTTCCTGCAAAACTGTTGCTAAAGGTAACATACGACAAAATTTTACTGAAGAAAATCCTTTATAAATAGTACATTCTTTTGCCATGCTAAATAAAAAAAAAAATTTATGCCAACTAATTAAAAATGTGTAAACTCTTTCACTTCAATTTTTAATTGTTGGGGTAAGTGGAAAAAATTCAATAACTATTTACAGCGAAGGTTGAGTGTATAGCTATTTCACGAAAAACCATTTTCGACCATCAGCACTCTTTTCGGAAGTGGATGCACCGGGGATTGAACCCGAGTCCATTCCAACTTCAGCCGCAATGACCCAACAGCTTGCACAGAGTCTCGATGGCCGAGTGTGTTTATCCGTTGGGTCATTGCGGCTGAAGATGGAATGGACTCGGGTTCAATCCCCGGTGCATCCACTTCCGAAAAGAGTGCTGATGATCGAAAATGGTTTTTCGTGAAATAGCTATACACTCAACCTTCGCTGTAAATAGTTGTTGAATTTTTTCCACTTACCCCAACAATTAAAAATTGAATTAAAATTAAAAATTTTCGTGCTAAGCACTAAAAACTCTTTCACTTCATTTCGCACCTCGGCAACGCAACCAAACTACATATATGTACATATTTTAATTATCATACCTATTTTTTTGAGGTGCGCATAAACTTAGCCGACAATTTACAACAACACGCCAATTTAGTTCATTGTGTTTGATAGCCATGGGTAATGGCGCAATTTTTTTGGCGCTGATACAATAATACCAACGCCAACCGTGGCGCCGCGCACTGTTCTGGCGCAATAACACCTTTAGCGCAATTGCCATGGAATAATTGATAAATAACACTTGTTCGCTTCTTACTGTTTACCATCCCCGTTTTATTTCTTTTGGCGCAAAATTAATTTTAATTTTCATAATCATTTGGAAACATATTCCGTATATTTGTGAAAATATGCCGGAAATTAGAGTCACTTAGATCACTATCAAGCATACATAATTGTGACGGTGTCGTATACGCTGTGCTGTTATTGGCTTTGTGGTGGTGCCATTTTACACTAGCGCTATATTGGTGCTGGTGTCAGCGCACGAAATTGAGTCGGTTTTATATTGCAAAATTGAGTTGGCGCAATATTGAGTTGGCGCATTTCCCAAATCGGGGTTAGCGCAATAACGCCAGGGTTGGTGTTAGCGCAATTGCGCCGCGCAGCGCAGTGTTACCCCTGCCTAGTGTTTGATAAAAAAAGCAAGCACTTTCGCAATTTGCCGATTGTTTTGCAGAAAATACCAAAGATAATGCCGCGACCGCAACGCTTTTGGGCCAAAAAGAAAATGTGGCGTATACCAATGTGAATAAGTATATGTAAGTATGTACGCTATACATATATTTGAAGTAGGTACATATGACCCACTGCATGCACGTTTGTATCAAAATATGTATATCTAAAATCGGAATTATATGAAAAACTCGCGTAACTGCAAACGAAATGAAAAACAAGTGAAAGTAATCACAAAAAGGCAGACAAAAAGTAGGAAAATGCGAAATTTTTAAATCACATCAAGGACAAATTACATAACTGAGGACCGTTAATTCAAACTCTGATTAACGCTAACCACGGTTAAAGCCCGGTTAAATATCATTATCGACTTAATCAAACCAAACATTTAACATATCGCACCCTAAATCAAAAAGTGGCACAACTCAAAATTCAAAAATTTTCAGGAGAGCCAAACAACTTTTTTTCACTACAAGCAATTGTATGGCAAAGGGCCAGGTATAATGGTTATTTTTCGGTCGAAAGAGACAGTTATTCAAAAGTTTTTTTTTGGCAATCGCTGGAGATATGTTCCGTACACCCGTTAATGAAAAAAACTCGATTTCGAAAAATTTTGAGTTGTGCCGCTTTTTGATTTAGGGTGCGATATGGTCGATAATGCAGTGCATAGCTTAACCAGAACTTTATCTTTCGGTTAGCATTATAGACCCGTCACATAGAATACGTCAATCCGTCTACGTCGACGTATCTGATTGACAGCTCAGTAAACTGTGGGCATATAAATGTACATCGTCACTAAAAACGTAATTTTTTATTTTACTGCACCTTCATATATTTCATTAAAACATGACGTGAACATCACGTAATAGTCAGATTTATTTAAAACCAAGTTAAAACAAGTAAAAACGCGGCTGTCTTCGGCCGTACCGAAGACGTCATACCTTTCATGAGTGGGGAAATGAAAAGTTACCTATGTACATTAGGCCGTCTCGCCTTATAGGGACGCAGGAATAAAATTCGCCGTACGCCCCCGCATATGATGTCTTTTTGGAAAACATATCCGGAAAAGTTTTTTATTTTTTTCTTGGAAGCCGCTGGATGTCGCTAAAATTTATTTTTCTCATATCTTCGGTATTTATAGACCGATCTCTAAGTTTAACACACCAATGTCTTTGGCTTGTAAGGACGCCTTATACTATGGAATATTATTAACCCTAGGTGCGTCATTGGGGTCACTACCACCCAGTACTTATTTTATACCACCCTAATGTAATTTTTTATGCCTGCATATTAAACGTAGTCTAAAATCATTAATCTTTTGAAAAAGAAGTATTTCGATCGCTTCAGTAGAACCCGAAATAATACACGTTCAACATTCCGAGGAATATATGTTTTTCGCTTCCATTGGTCTTTTAGGTTCATTTCACAAAGATTTCTTCTGAGGAGACCCCTACTGAAATTTTGTGCCGAATAATTTTTTAGAACATGTTAACCGTCTATCACCGCCAATAAAGGGTTATTTTGACCCCTATTTTTTAGAAAATCAGGAAAAATAGTATTTATAACGTTGCTGGAGAGTTAAAATGTTCTAGAAAATTATTTGGCATAAAATTTTATTAGGGGTCTCAGAAAATTTTTCTGTAAAATTAACCCAAAAGACCAAAGCAACCGAAAAACCTATATTCCTTGGAATGTTGAACGTGTTTTATTTCGGGTTCTGCTCAAGCTATCGAAATACTTATTTTGCGAAAGATTAATGATTTTTGACTACGTTTAACATGCAGACATAAAAAAGGTACATTAGGGTGGTATAAACTAAGTACTGGGTGGTAGTGACCCCAATGGCGCACATAGGGTTAATAATATTCCATAGTATAAGGCGCCCTTTCAAGTCAAAGACATTGGTGTACTAAACTTAGAGATCGGACTATAAACACGGAAGATATGAGAAAAATAAATTTTAGCGACATCTAGCGGCTTCCAAGAAAAAAATAAAAAACTTTTCCGGAAATGTTTTCCAAAAAGACATCATATGCGGGGGCGTACGGCGAACTTTATTTTTTGCCATACGGTCTAATGTACATGTGTACATAGCCGGATTAAGTTTAATTTATAATTTTAATTCTGTGGGTTATTTATGGAAAGATTTATTAGAAACAAGTAAGGAAGCCTAAGTTCGAGTGCAATCGAACATTAGATACTCAGCTGTATGCTTTCATTGTTTGTTTGCGTTTGTTCGATATAGGGTGTATTTTATATGAAACGAGTGCTGCATAAACAGGGCGCAGCCACGCCCATTTTCAAAATTTATATCAATCATCCAAATAAGCATACAAATATTATTGTTAGTGCAAAATTTCATCCCTCTATGACTTTTAGTTACAAAGACTTCACGTTACAAATTCCAAAAGGGTGTTCCAGAAATATCTTTGTTAAAAAGTAGGCGTGGTCATAAACCGATTTCAATACATTTTTGCGTGTCTATTAACACATGTTATAAAAGTGTATAAACCAAGTTTCGTCATAATATCTCAATTATTTGTCGAGTTAAAGGCTAAGAAATCTCATATATCCCTTTGTCTAAAAAGAGGCGGTGCCACGCCCATTTTCCAAACTTTTTTATTTTTTGTTTCCGGTCTATTGTAAAACTCATGTCACAAAATTTCAATGAATTATCTTTATATTTCACATAGATATCGCTTAAAATGGTTTTATTAGGTCACTTTATAATACACATATATAAAAGTGGGCGCGGTCGTCAACCGATTTTGGTAATTTTTCGTCCACACATTTGGCTAAGTAAATATATCACGCGTACCAGATTTCATCGATATATCTTTAACGGTTTCTGAGTTATGGCTTATTAAACTTTCAATATTCGCTCCTTAATAAGTGGGCGTGGCACCGCCCATTTTCCAAAATTTTTGTAGTTTTTGTTTTATGTCCATAGTTGGACTCCTGCCACAAAATCTCAGTGATTGATCTTTATATTTGACAGAGATATCGCTTAAAATGTTTTTATTAGGCCCCCTTATATTTCCTATATATAAAAGTGGGCGTGGCCGTCAACCGATTTTGATAATTTTTCGCCAAAACATTTGACTAAGTAATTATATTACGCGTACCGAATTTCATCGATATATCTTCAACGGTTTCTGAGTTATGACTCATAAAACTTTCAATGTCTGCCCCTTAATAAGTGGGCGTGGCACCGCCCATATTCCAAAATTTTTGTGTTTTTTGTTTTATGTCCATAGTTGGACTCATGCGACAAAATTTCAATGATAGATCTTTATATTTGACAGAGATATCGCTTAAAATGGTTTTATTAGGTCACTTTATAATACACATATATAAAAGTGGGCGTGGCCGTAAACCGATTTTGATAATTTTTCGTCAAAACATTTGTCTATGTAAGCAAATTACGCGTACCAAATTTCATCGATATATCTTCAACGGTTTCTGAGTTATGACATATAAAACTTTCAATGTTTGACCCTTAATAAGTGGGCGTGGCACCGCCCATTTTCCAAAACTTCATCAAATTTCTTCATAAGGGCCCGAGCTCAATACGTGGGTAAAATTTTAAAACTCTAGCTATATTAGTGGCTGAGATACCAAATTTCCGATTTTTTCTATATAGGAAAAGTGGGCGTGGTCATGGTCCGATTTCGCCCATTTTCAATACCAACCGTCCCAGTCTCGATACCAACTTGCGTTCCAAATTTCATCAAAATATCTCAATTTTTGCGCGAGTTAGAGTGTTTACAGACGGACGGACGGACGGACGGACGGACAGACGGACGGACGGACGGACGGACGGACGGACGGACGGACGGACGGACGGACATGGCTCAATCGATTTCTCTTTTCACCCTGATCATTTTGATATATATAAGTCTATATCTATCTCGATTATTTCATTCTGTTACAATCCACCGTTATGTGATTAAAACTATAATACTCTGTGTACTAGTACAGCTGAGTATAAAAATGGTGTCTTGGCTATTTAAATGGAGGAGTTATACACCAAAATGTCCATATCTGAACAATCGGTTGTAGCGGAGCTATAGGTTATAGTGGTCCGATCTTGACAATTTTCGGTAACCCCGTTTGGGCCCATATGGGTACAAATACTTCAAAATTTCACGCCGTTAGCTGTTAAAATGGAGGAGCTATACACCAAAATGTCCATATCTGAACAATCGGTTGTAGCGGAGCTATAGGTTATAGTGGTCCGATCTTAACAATTCTCGGTAATCCCGTGTGGGCCCATATGGGTACAAATACTTTAAAATTTCACGCCGTTAGCTGTTAAAATGGAGGAGTTATACACCAAAATGTGTATATCTGAATAATCGGATGTTGTGGAACTATATGTTATAGTGGTCCGATCTTGACAATTTTCGGTAACCTTATTTGAGCCAAAATGGGCACGTCTACTTCAAAGTTTCATGTCCTTAGCTGTTTAAATGGGGAAGTTATCCACAAATTACATCCAAAAATTTCATGTATATCTGAATAATCGGTTGTTATAGTGGTCCGATTCGGCCGGTTCCGACAAATAATCAGCTGCATATAACAGCATACCTGTATTCCGAATTTCATTCAGATATCTCAAAAACTGAGGGACTAGTTTGCGTTCACACAGACGGACGGACAGACGGACAGACGGATAGACGGACAGACGGACATGGCTTAATCGACTCAGCTCGTGATTCTGATCATATCGATATATATTTTGGTGGGTCCCCCACGCTTCCTTCTGGTACTTTCGACAAAAATTTTTTGGCACTAAGTTATAATACCATTTCATTCTCATGAAAGGTATAAAAACAACAAAAATATGGCATCTGTAAACCAAGGCTGCTCAACGAAATGAACAAAATAATTTTGTTTCAAAAAATATCAATAAAAAATATCCAAAAATTATTTTGTTTTGCTAATTATCAGAAACAAAATTTTTTCGTTTCAAAAATTATCAATAAACCTTTAATCAAAATAATTTTGTTTCGTTGATATCAAAAAAATTAACAAAAACTGTATTTGTTTTTATTCATGTACGTGTGTACATATGTAAAATTTCTTTTCTTCATAGAAAACGAAATTATTGAAAAGTCAATTTTTTCGTTTAAATTTGAAACTATATTTTTTTGAAAGAATTGTTTTGATAATTATCAAAACAAAAAAAATTTTGTTAATTTTTTTTTGATAACAGTTGAAACGAAATGGATTTTGTTATGCTTCTTACGTTTATAAAATCGAATATTTCAACAGAAACAAAATTTTTTTTGTTTATTGTTAAAAATAACGTTATTTTGCAGCCTTGCTGTAAACTCTACGAGCAAAAAGTTTACTTTAATATCTCTTTCCTCCTCCATACAGTTTTTCTATACTAAATTTTTTTTTAGCCCATTGTCCTATTGATGTAGATACATATAAATGACTTTAGCTAGGATTATTCAGGAAGTAATACTTCCGTTATACCGTATATTATATGTAGATAAGCAACGGAAATGACTCTAACCAGTTGGCCAGTTATGATGAAATAATACTGCAGAATGGCATATCTAGTTTTGGCAAACGTGTTTGATTGCTGGATTGATTTGCCAATGGAGCGTAGCGCATGGTTGTCCCTGACCCGTTGCTTGATTTGCAGGGATGTACACACTTGTGTTGAATGCTTATTATGCATTTAAGCCCACAATTAGATACTTATTATGGCAATGACGAAACGTAATAAGTATACATATACATAAATATGTACATATACACATGTATACAATTGAAGATGAGTTAGTTACATGTTTCGTGAGAGAAGTGCCATCTGAACTTTCACATTTTTAAATTCAATTAAAAAGTCAACCTAGCACTTGATCCCAATAAACACAAAAGCGAGGATGATATCGTGGCGAATTCGAGAAGAATTCGCGGAGGTGAATGTAATTTTTCGGACTCGTATCGAGTTCGAGATGTACTCGAGAAAAATCAATTATCGCAATAACATTTATTAATTTTATTAAATCTTGCTTTACACGAAGAAATTCCCTGTTGGACTTTAATTTACCATTTAAAACTCTACTCAAGAGGTTGAAAAGCTCAGGTGATATCGTGGCGAATTCGAGGTGGATTCGCAGAAGAAGATTTTCTAGACTGTATTCGCCAATGGGCATAAATCTCGAATCGCCAACGATCCGAGAATATAAAAATGCGCGAATCGCTAATGAGGGGTGACTCGCCTGGGAGTTCGGATTCGCCGATCTATCGTCGCGAACTATCGCCGCGATAATATAATCAGAGAAGCGAATTCGTCTCGAATTCGAGGCTAATCCGTTGTGTTTATTGGGATTGAATACAAATTTAGGTATGTGTGCGTGGGTGTACACATAGAAAATATGTACATATGAATGTAGTTATGTATGTATGTAGTCCTTGAATTTCATCTATTTTATGCATCTTTTTAAATATTAAATTAATTAATTAGATTTATGTGCATATTGCTGTACACAAGTAGCAATTAATTAGATGAGTGGCACTATGTCATTCATTTACATTCAAGTCAGATTTTTAGCACGTGAATAATTTCACGAGATGTTGACAAGAGAGTGAAGCAATTTTCTCAAATGAATTAATATGTTTCATCAACGTAATAGTATCGAATATACAGAGAATAGAAGAAAAGTGCCTCACAACTTAAATTATGCATTTAATTTGGTGTTATACCGAGCTCGGTGTGAATATGGGATCACTGGCTTCGCAAGCAAACACCACCCACTCGGCCATAATGGCACTGATTAATTTCTTTAAGAAATATAGTCCATGCAGTCGCTGAGGTTTTGAGATATCTGCTTAAAATTCTGCGTCTTCTCATGTGTAGGATAATTTTTCAGAATATACTATATTGGGCTCATTGGATATAGTTAACAGTTAACCGATTCCTCAGATATAAAAATTTTGGGAAATTTATACCCTTTCAAGAGGTACTTAATAATATGAAACTTTGTATGCTTTCTTCTTCTTATATGAATATATGCACAAATGTTCTTTAATACGTACATATGTATGTATGTATGTGTGCTTAAATTTGGCGACACTTATTTCATTCGTCTCTGGGTCAAGTGGCTATAAAAGTGTAAGCATTGAAAATGCTGAATAGTTGCTACCAAAGTAAAAAATCTCAAGAAGTTGTTTTCACAAATACTCTTACCCTAAATAAGAATATATGTAGATATGAAGCGGAATTTATACATATATACACAAAGTTTTTCTTAAGATCCCCACGAATGAAGAGCAGAGCTTTGGCAACATTGCTTGGTAAACACTTGAAAATTGCCAAGCGAGTTTACGATTATAATGCACTCGCCTTCCATTTCTATGCACATTTACCACGTGCTTATAAGCGGTGTGGTGTGACGTGTGTGTTTCTATAGGCTTTTCGACAAAAAAGAAAACCGCAAAAGCTTTTTACGATTACGCGAAAAGAAGTGCACGCGCACCGAAACTGTTGGCTGTTGCTGCCGTTAGGCTTATTTAATTTTGTTGATTTTCGTGTTTTATGTTTCTTGATGGCAAATTGATCGGTTGGTGATTTCGTTGCTTGCTTGGTTAGTCGCACTGTGGGACACTTTGTGTGTGTTTGGCTTAAACTAAAAAAAGAAGGAAAACTTGCGACAACAGAGGTCGATAAAAATGAGCGGAACATCTGGCCAGAGTCGACATTTATAACGATATTAGGTGCACAGAACTGCAGACGAGATATTGAAAGCGAAGTTTTAGTAGTACTCGTACGGATTCGTATAATAGGCTTGAAAGACGACAGCGATAATCCCGATTACCGCAACAATTAATTTGATTGAAATTTTACCCTGACAGACGGCAAGTATTGCGGATTAACAAAACACCAAACGGCGAATTCAAAAACCTATTTTTTTATTTCCAAAGGTAGAGTGTAATGTCAAAATGAAAGCGAATTCACATCATGGTCAATAGGAATGGGCGAGTCCCACATTCAGACTTCAACCAAGGCGAAATATCATTTTGACATTAGAGTCTACCAATTACAATACAAAAATACATTGGAAATTTCTGAATTCGCCTATGCGCCTACCTTCCTAGGTCTGTTTTGGATTCTTCTTTTTCTTCACTTTCATTCACAACAGAGATTTTTCGCCAGAGATGTCATTAGAAAATGCCCTAGTCCTTTAAAATTTTGAGGACTAACTCAAGAGATATTCCGGATTAACTCCAGTTAATCCTCAAGTTAACTCCGAATTAGCTAGATATTCGGGATTATCGCGGTCAACTGCCAATGCTATAAAATATATATGTAAATCTTTCCTTATTTTCTACGAATTTACAAGGCTTGCATGGAATCACTTTCTAAGTAGGCAAACTTCAAAACCCTTGTAGTTTTTCTAAGCTTCTTCGGCAATTGCAATCTTATTCTTTAAATATTCGCTAGCTTAGAGTGCAAACTGTGTAAGTCCATATTTATGAAAAAGTGTGTTTTTATGCAGAATGCTAGAAAAATCAAATACGCACCACGCTAAACAAGTCTGTGATACTTGTCATATTTCTATTCGTTGTTATTCAGTGATGCGCAAATTGTGTAAGTCCAAAAAGCGAAGAAAATTGTGTAAGTCCAAAATATTTACATGAACAGAAATTTTTTTTTCATTTTGAAATTTTTTTATTTTTTGTTTTTTGTCTCTCTTTACACAATTTGCACTCTAAGCTAGCGATATACAAAATTCCAAAATTTTGAAAGAACATTAAGAAGAAATTACGCCATTTTAATTGATTTATTTTAACTTTTCTCATATATATAACAATATTTTTGGAATGAAGTTCTACATCCCAATAAACACCAAGAGGAAATTGATATCGTGGCTAATTCGAGGGGGATTCGTGAGGGTAGATTTTCTTGAATTTAATATTTTGGACTCATGTCGGAAGAGGATTTTTTAACTTTTTTCAAAACTTTGTTTAAATAAAAAAAAAACCCCTCTACTGGGCTTCAATTTACCGTCTATACAAGAAACTCAAAATCTAGGATTATATTGTGTCAAGCTCCAAACGGATTTCCGAAAGTATAAGCAAATGAGCCTAAATATCGAAAGGCCAAAATTGCCAGAATGTAGAAATGATCGAATCGTAATAAGTGTTTGGCCCATCTATGTATTGTCGCGAAGTCCGTTGTACTTAAAACTTGCCCACTGTGCGATAGGCTGGGATCGCACCATAGATATATACATACCTATATATGTATGTATGTATTTTTGTGTATAAATACTATGCACATAAATATATTTATTTACATTCTCACCAATTGACTTCTAATTGCATTAGCCAGAAAACCTAGACCCAATAAACACAACGGATTCGCCTCGAATTCGTGTCGGATTCGCTTTCTCTGATTATATTATCGCGGCAATAGTTCGCGGCGATAGATCGGCGAATCCGAATTCGTAGGCATGTCACCTATCACTAGCGATTCGAGAATTTGTTCATTCTCGGATCGCTGGCGATTCGAATTTTTTATCATTAGCGATTCGAAAATTTGTTCGTTCTCGGATCGTTGGCGATTCGAAAATTTGTTCATTAGCGATTCGAGATTTTTATAAATGGCGTTTCGAAAAATTAGAAGTTCAGAGTTTGGTTTACTGGCAATGGGTTAACTCCGTATAAAATAATACAAAGCACTTAAGATATTTTTATAAGGAAAAATTTAAACAGTAAATAAAGTCCCCCTATTAAACAATTTTGAATTGGTTTTTCTACATACTCGTATCTATTTGATTATAAACCGATTTGATCTACTTTCGCGAACTCGCCTAGAATTCGCCACGACTTTGATATTCGTGTTCAGGTATAAATCTAAAATTTCAGAACTATAATGATTTTTTAGTGCAAAAAACCTAAAAAAAAATAGAAAAAAATTATATCGCGAAAATTGATCTTCTCGAACTTGCCGCGAACTCGAGGCGAGTCCGAGAAATTACATTCGCGAAAATCTGCTTTCGCGAACTCGCCTCGAATTCGCCGCGATATCATCTTCGCGTCTGTGTTTATTGGGGATAGATACTACACAGTATGTGTGTATGTATAATATATATGTACATACATATGTGTTAGAAAAACACTCATAAATATTTTTGGCCTTATATTTGTATTTATGCAATAGATATTATGCACAATTTTTGCTTATTTTTTGCTCACTTTACTTTGGCATTGCCATTTTTTTCTTTTTTATATAGTTTTTAGTTGTCTGGTTCTGTGCAATAAACAATAAAGAGTTTATGACGTTTGTAAATATGAAATAATGCATCAAGTGCAGCTGCACTCATTTCGCTTAGTAACGAATGTGTTTTCACAAAGCAGATTTTTTCATCTACAGAAAAACATATTTGCACACACTTGCTTATAGATTTTTCATACTTTTAATTCAAAATAGAAGATTCCCGTTCAATTTCAATTTCACCTTTTCTTCTCATTTAGAAAGCAGCGTGAATACATTCCGTTCGCGTCGAAATTCTAGAAATGAATGAGTTTTACAATTTCAGCAAAAGTGCTCTCGTTCGAAAATGCATGCCATTTTAAGGGGTGGGTGGTAGCTGTTGGTGAGCAGTTTTCGTGGAGTTTTTGTTTGCCGCCACTTTGTCTGCAGCATCTTCAACAATTTGGAATTTCATTCATGGTGTAGGTATAACGCGCAGCACAAGAAGAAGAGTATTGCCGTTGTGCGAGAAATGCAATTACACAAAAAAGTAGTGATGGCTGTGAAAATTTGTAAAAGGCCAATTTTTTAACGCAAGTATTTAAACTAATCTTTGCTCCTAAATATAGACCAATGGAATTCAAAATTCTGGCAAGAATGAACTTCTTTACAAAATTCTGTCAAAATACCAATGTGTTATTCTTTTCTGAAGCTGATAGATTCGCCCCGATTAAAAATTTCAGGAGAGGTTTTGTTTTATATTCTTTGTATGACGCTTTGTTAAAAATATACAACTTTGACATTTGTTTTCAATGTGGTAATTATGCGCAAACTTTTGGTTGAGTACAATGATTTTAAGGGTTGTAAAACTTACTCTAATATACCTTTATCCTGAGAGAGTATTTCTAATAATAGTTATCATATTTACTGAGCGTTGTCTCACAGGAAGCAGAAAATGTTCTAGCTAAATTTGTGGGGGTGAGATATTTCAACAATTGCTCTCTCTGTTTTACCTTATTCTCTTTACGCCAAAGAGTGCTCTTCCAGGAATTAGCGCTTCCCTCATTTACTCTCTTTTTTCTCATCTGACCTAAAAATTACCATGTATGTATATATGTTTAATCCTTGTCAGTTTTATATCTGAATATATATGTATGTGTCTTATGATATATAGTTTTTTTTTGTTGTGTATTGCCAAAAATTTGCTTGGTCCTACCCTAATTTTCTTTATAATATCTCTTCCAGTATCTCTTCTGTTTCTTTACATACATGTGTATGTAGATACTACTCATAGATACTTAAATGTGCAAGAAGTGAGCGATAATTGTTTTGGTTGCATATGTACTTAACTTAATTTTTTAATTTGATAATAGGTCATTGATATGTTTCTGCATTTGATATGTACATACACACATTCATAAATGAAACAGCAAAAGTTTATTAATTAAATCGTAACAGTTTAACAACTCGCAAATGCAGAGTGAAATTTTCGACAGTCACATGTCTGATAACAGTTTATACATTAATGGCAGACTTCGAAAGTTGAAAACAGAAAAAATAAATCATTGTTATCGTTGGTTTTCTCTAAAGTGTAATGATTAAAATAGCCGTCAATTGGACTATTGATTAGACTATTTTTTTTTTATTGGCTAGCAGAAGATATATAAAAATTTGCACTTTACGGATTATTTCAATCGTCATACTGAAACTTGAAGTCACATTCATGCTTATAAGCTCAGCAAAGTAATAAAATATAAGAATCTAATAAAAAATGATTTGTGATGAGCTGGTAAGAAAAATTTATATTAGTGAACGCTTAGAAACAAGCGTCAAAAACAATAAATACATTAGATTTAATCAAATTTATCAAAATTGCTCCCTACGTATTTAATTTTGTGAGCGCTTGGAACAACCGGCACAGAGCAAAGGATAAGTTAAACCAAAAGGTGGCAGAATTTTTTCTCTCTTAACATCATCACCACGCTGCATTATTTCAAATTTACTGCATTTGGATGAGACTTGACTCCGAGAGATGCACTTCGAACGCGCGTATCCTGTCTAATAACGAGTATCTCAATTAGAAGAACATACGTATGTATGTGTGTCAGGGATTGTAAAAAATAATATGTTTAAAGTTGGAATATTGTATACATACATATGTAGAATTAAAATATATCGAAGTGAAATATTTTTATGCAAAATTTACTACAGAGTCAATTCAACTACATTTTCATGATGAGAGAGGGTTCTTCTCTTCGAGTCGAAAAATGCGATCGTGTTTAGATATACTTAGAAAGATCAGTACAACAGAAAATTTTTCACATAATATTATGGATAGTTAATACACATTACACTGTGCGACATCACTTTGGGAGCGGAATAATTCCCACATAGAACGAAGACGACTATCCATGCAGTAAAACCGCCAAACCGTTTTGCTCCCTGAGGTAAAATTTTTTCGTTTGAGTGATTTTAAAATAAATAAAAAAAGTGTTAAAATACCTTAAAATACCTACATTTCGTATATAAATATGTTATTAGGAAACATATAATAAAATTTTACGAGCTTTAGTTTCATAAAATACTTTAACCCGCTAACACCTCCACGAAGAGGTCGTTTTGACAAAGACTTTGCATCAATTTTCTAGAACATTTTAACGCCGAAAAGACCTTCAAAATAAAATTTTTTTTCGAACTTTCTAAATAAAGGCGCTCTAGGGTTAAAAAATATTCTATGAAATTTTACTACATGCTTCCTAACAACATATTTCTATACATAAGGATTTTGCCCTGGTCATTTTAACCCACCAAGCAAAGCTCGAGAAATAGGCAATAATCGTCTATGACAACAAATTGGCGACTCGCCGATTTATTGCCTTTGTGAGAAATCGGCAAAATTTCTAATTCATTGCAGCAACGTATCGATTTCTTAATAAGAAAACGAATCATTGAGGTAATCAGAAAGCGAGTCGACTGTGCGAGTTGCCTTCGGCGGACGTTTTAGTCCGACTAGTAATAAGAAATCGGTAAGATTTCGATATTGCTTGCAATATATTTATTTTCAAAACGACTCGCTTTTTTATTGCCGGCAACAAAAAATGTATGGTGGGAACAATTATTTTTTTTCGGAGGTCAAAAAAGTCCGGTCCAAAAAATGATACTAAGTGAAAATCCTTGACACCAAAATGACTCCCAGGAACTTTACAGGATCAATCATGCATACTTAATATTTTTCTAACTTTTTGGAAAAAAGTGCTCTCATAACTGTTAAATCCGGACTTTTTAAGTCCAAGAATAACAGTTATATCCGGACTTTTATTTTTTCCGGCCAAAATAAAAGTCCTTCCTAATAAAAAACGAACGGCTTATGCGATTTGCATTGATTTCCAGAATCTAAAAATGTATACTTCTTCAACATTATATATTACTAATACTATGAATTTAGCATAAACAGACATACATCTATTTTCTCATATAAATGGTTGCATTTTTGTTTACGCTAAATGTGTAGTATTAGTAAAATATAGTAATGTTAAAGTAGTATACACTTTCGATTCTAGAAATCAGTACGAATCGAGTGGTACCAAATGGGCATTTCCTGAGCGTTTCGGACGGTATTTTCGCACGATTTTTTGAACTTTTGAGGCAGAAATATCGCGAAATATTGTATCGTTTTATGATAAAGGGAAAGAAGTAGCGATGTATGGTGGAGCGAATTTCCGCCATCCCTTGTCAAGTTTGATTTGGTTATAAACCGGTTTCGGCTATTTGCCATCTTCAGTATCTTGTTTCGTTCTGAAATTAACTTTTATTCTCGGACTTAAAAAAGATTTAACTGCTATACTTTGACATAAAGAAAGTCCGGACATAACTTTGTTTTGTTTCAAATATATTAAAAGTCCAAAAATAACTGCTTTTCAAGGACTTTTATTTTAGAAGTTATAACTGTTTGGGTCACTGATTTTGATCTCAGTGAGGGAAATGGTTTGGGGTTTTACTCTAGGGATAGTGCTCTTTCGCTTTGTGTGGAAAGTTTTCCGCACCCAGAAGTGCTGTTGCTTCCTTTTAAATAATACGGATGTTTGTTGCTTTACTCACTTTGCACATAATTCAATTTTTTTTTTTAAACATTTGTTTTATCAATACAATCCTACTACATATGGTGCACATGTGTGTTCGAATTTTCAATTAAATTTTTAAATATGTATTTTGTTTTGGTTTTGTATTCTTTTAGTCAATTGATATCACGCAACAAACCTTCACATTTTAGCGACATTTCCATTTCTTTACTTCTACTACTTGTTGTAACTTTTGAAGACGACATTGAATTGAATTTCGAGCAGTGTCTGTCGTATAGCGTCTTTCGGATCTTTGTTAATTTATACACAAATATTTATTATGAGCATAGAATACGCACATACATATGCACATAGTATCTATATTAATACATATATGCATAAGCGTGTATAGATACATACGTGCAAATGTATAGATACACTTTTCAGTTACCAAATTTATTAGCCAATCTTTGCTTTGCGAGCACCAAACTGCTTTGGAAAATATATATGTATGCTATCAAAAGCAAAATATAAGCCAAAATCAATTTATTTATTATTCAATTTCTTCTTTTTCATCCATAGTTTGAAGTTCTTAAACTGAACACACAAAAGATTTAGCAGACAAGTTTATTCTTTTCTTTTCCACGTTTGTTTTGTTTTCTTCTTCTTTGCTCTATTCGCACAGCAGTTGGGGCATTCGGACCGGACCGTCAACTGTTAGCGCAGCACCTCATCGAACGAATGAACTTACGCGATGTGAAAAATAAAAGCAAAAGTGTCTGTCTCACAGCAACCAGCCGCGTCTCTATTTAACAATATTTACTCAGGTCCGCACAGTTCATAGCAACATTTCAATTGAGCTTTAGGTACCTACTCAGAGCAGCTCAGCTGCTTATAGTCGCGTCTGCTACCTACCATTGTTGTATGTAGCGTAGGTGATGTGCTTGTAGGTACCTTGTATTTTGTAGGCTCGATGCCTCACAAAAGCCCAAACAAAGGGCGGATGTAAATTGTATTTTACCTACTCAGTACAAATCGCACCCTAAATCATAAAGGGGCACAACTCAAAATTCAAAAATTTTCAGGAGAGCCAAAAAACTTTTTTTCATTACAAGCAATCGTATGGCAAAGGGCCAGGTATAATGGTTATTTTTCGGTCGAAAGAGACAGTTATTCAAAAGTTTTTTTTTGGCAATCTCCAGAGATATGTTCCGTATACCCGTTTATGAAAAAAAACTCGATTTCGAAAAATTTTGAGTTGTGCCCCTTTATGATTTAGGGTGCGAAATGAAGATTAAGTTGGGTGGGACAAATGTATACATACATATGTGGAGCTAGAGAGCTGACTGTCTCTAAAATCTAGAGTCTAGATGTGCGCTTGTGCATTGAGAATTTGAGTAGCTGCTACCGAGGGAGCATTCTACAGCTTGTAGGGAGCCCTCAAAAAACACAGAGAAAAAAAAAACCAAAATGAAAAAATTACGTACTCTTCGTTTATGTATTTATTTTTTTGCATTTTTGTATTGTAGCGTGTGTTTTGTACAAAATCTGCTGTAGCTTCTTCTGCCTTTCGCTGCACAACACCAACAAGCAAGTACTGGCTAATAAAGTGGGGCTATAAAATGTTTATACAAATAAGCATTGCCGTTGGCGCTTTGAATTGAGAAGCGCAGAGAAGAGCGCTGGTTTTGGAGCTCATTGATAAATACATATGTATGTATGTATATGTATGTATGTATATGTATGTGGCCGGTGTGATGTAGTGGGTAGAGTGCTCGCCCGTCATACCAGAGGTCTCGGATTCTAACACCCGTCCGGACAAACAAAAAAAAAATTTTTTTCTAATTAATTAGAAACCATTTATTGGGTTTCTAGAAATAGCGGTCACCTCTCGTCAGTGGAAAAAGCTTCTCACAAAAAATACATTCGCCATTCCGAGCCGGTATAAAACTGTGGATCCACCCCCAATTAGTTGGTAACACCGATATTTAACAGCAGGATTCGATTTGGGAAGAGACGCTCGGCCTTACAACTCGTCGGCTCCGTGAAGCTGGACCCCCCATTCATTGGATTTGAAAATTAATAGGCTAGGAATTATGTGCTATTTATGTGCTAATTTGTTCCAAAAAAAAAAAATTTTGTGCTCCAATTTTAAGGGGTTTTTTTTATATGTCAAAATGGGGGGTGCAGCTTCACGTGAAGCTGGACCCCCCCCTCAACGGATCGAAAATTCAATATGCAAAAATGAATGCCAGATTTATGTGCTAATTTCGTCCAACCACCAAATTTTTTTTTTTTAATTTTTAAAAAAATTTTTTTTTTAATTTCAAATTTGGGGTAAATTTTTATAAAATTTAACAAGCCTAAATGAACGCTATGATAACGAACTGTCATCTAGCAAAAAGATTTTTTTGTTTTTTGAATTTTTAAGACTTTTTTTTCAATTTCAAAGTGGGGGGTGCAGCTTCACGTTTTTTGAAAAACTCCCCCCTTCAATGGATCTGAAATTCAATATGTAAAAATGAATGCCAGATTTATGTGCTAATTTCGTCCAACCACCAATTTTTTTTTTTTTAATTTTTAAAAAAAATTTTTTTTTAATTTCAAATTTGGGGTAAATTTTTATAAAATTTAATAAGCCTAAATGAACGCTATGATAACGAACTGTCATCTACCAAAAAGATTTTTTTTGTTTTTTGAATTTTTAAGACTTTTTTTTCAATTTCAAAGTGGGGGGTGCAGCTTCACGTTTTTTGAAAAACTCCCCCCTTCAATGGATCTGAAATTCAATATGTAAAAATGAATGCCAGATTTATGTGCTAATTTCGTCCAACCACCAAATTTTTTTTTTTAATTTTTAAAAAAATTTTTTTTTTAATTTCAAATTTGGGGTAAATTTTTATAAAATTTAACAAGCCTAAATGAACGCTATGATAACGAACTGTCATCTAGCAAAAAGATTTTTTTTGTTTTTTGAATTTTTAAGACTTTTTTTTCAATTTCAATATGGGGGGTGCAGCTTCACGTTTTTTGAAAAACTCCCCCCTTCAATGGATCTGAAATTCAATATGTAAAAATGAATGCCAGATTTATGTGCTAATTTCGTCCAACCACCAAATTTTTTTTTTTTAATTTTTAAAAAAATTTTTTTTTTAATTTCAAATTTGGGGTAAATTTTTATAAAATTTAACAAGCCTAAATGAACGCTATGATAACGAACTGTCATCTAGCAAAAAGATTTTTTTTGTTTTTTGAATTTTTAAGACTTTTTTTTCAATTTCAAAGTGGGGGGTGCAGCTTCACGTTTTTTGAAAAACTCCCCCCTTCAATGGATCTGAAATTCAATATGTAAAAATGAATGCCAGATTTATGTGCTAATTTCGTCCAACCACCAATTTTTTTTTTTTAATTTTTAAAAAATTTTTTTTTTTAATTTCAAATTTGGGGTAAATTTTTATAAAATGTAATAAGCCTAAATGAACGCTATGATAACGAACTGTCATCTACCAAAAAGATTTTTTTTGTTTTTTGAATTTTTAAGACTTTTTTTTCAATTTCAAAGTGGGGGGTGCAGCTTCACGTTTTTTGAAAAACTCCCCCCTTCAATGGATCTGAAATTCAATATGTAAAAATGAATGCCAGATTTAAAAATTAAAAAAAAAAAATTTGGTGGTTGGACGAAATTAGCACATAAATCTGGCATTCATTTTTACATATTGAATTTCAGATCCATTGAAGGGGGGAGTTTTTCAAAAAACGTGAAGCTGCACCCCCCACTTTGAAATTGAAAAAAAAGTCTTAAAAATTCAAAAAACAAAAAAAATCTTTTTGCTAGATGACAGTTCGTTATCATAGCGTTCATTTAGGCTTGTTAAATTTTATAAAAATTTACCCCAAATTTGAAATTAAAAAAAAAATTTTTTTAAAAATTAAAAAAAAAAAATTTGGTGGTTGGACGAAATTAGCACATAAATCTGGCATTCATTTTTACATATTGAATTTCAGATCCATTGAAGGGGGGAGTTTTTCAAAAAACGTGAAGCTGCACCCCCCACTTTGAAATTGAAAAAAAAGTCTTAAAAATTCAAAAAACAAAAAAATCTTTTTGCTAGATGACAGTTCGTTATCATAGCGTTCATTTAGGCTTGTTAAATTTTATAAAAATTTACCCCAAATTTGAAATTAAAAAAAAAATTTTTTTAAAAATTAAAAAAAAAAAATTTGGTGGTTGGACGAAATTAGCACATAAATCTGGCATTCATTTTTGCATATTGAATTTTCGATCCGTTGAGGGGGGGGTCCAGCTTCACGTGAAGCTGCACCCCCCATTTTGACATATAAAAAAAACCCCTTAAAATTGGAGCACAAAATTTTTTTTTTTTGGAACAAATTAGCACATAAATAGCACATAATTCCTGGCCTATTAATTTTCAAATCCATTGAATGGGGGGTCCAGCTTCACTGGGCTCAACTCGTCAGTGTTATATCAGCGCCATTGTATTATTATTATACATATGTACGAGTACATATAATGTATAATATTTGTATTCATGTGCACTTTGGAGAGAACTCGAGAGGCTGTACGTATTCTTGTTTTTGTTAAATGTTGACAGAAATGTTGCTAAACATTTCGGGTGTGTTGATGCGATATTTTTAAAACATTTGAATTGATTTCGTTAAAATTTGCATTGCCTGTCGTTGAAGGCTCAATCATACTCAGTCATTTGCATAAATGCATTATTTAGTGATGAAGATGTAAATTGTATGTAAGTGTAAACTTTATTTCAGAGGAAAGATATTTATATACATACATATGTAGGTACATATGCAAATATATTATTTTCGGTTAAGGAATAATGAAAACTTGTTGATGAGTGTTCTATCGTTTACCGTACTTTGTGTAATTGTGGAGGAATGGGCTGGTCCTCGAGTACTCAGACTTTATGCGTGTCTTTATCCCATATTACTGACTGTAAAAAAGAAGAAATTTTTGAAAATTTCTGAATTTTGAGTTGTGCCACTTTATGATTTAGGGTGCAACTTGTTTTTCTTTACCTTTTAATTTTTCTTTCCCACCAATTTTATTTTGTTATTTATATAATATTTTTCTTCCCAACTCTCTTCTAACCTATTCTGAATTTTATAGCTTTTTGAAAACCCATTCTCTTCGATTTTGTTAAAAAAAAAACCGAATGGAATTTGCAGGCGGATCATGTTCCCAACTGAGGGAGAATTACTTGAGGCCATTGCCACGTCGGGACGTACCTATTTGGACAATTTCTTTTCATATTTTCCACTAAACTCTTGACTAAGCTCCTGCCATCATCAGGTGTTTCGCATGGTATGAATTTAGCATGGCATTAAAGGAAAATTTTATTCTTTATCTGAAACATAAAGGGTTTGTTCTGTCATATGATTTCGCCTATATTTAAATTCCATACGATTAACTATACATTAATCTAATACTTAATCTGGTGCTTCAATTTATCTTTATTACTTATTACCAGTAAAATTACCAAAACTATAATAAATCTTCTATCACTCCCAGGTTAGCCGTAGAAACCAATTTTCTGAATTGTGCGAACATTAGGTTTTGAATAGCTACCACCACCATACGTTTTAGATATGTATGTATGTATGAATGTAATGAGCAAATTACTCACAGCTGCAAAAATTGATTAGGAATGATTCGGCGCACGTGGATGTATGTATGTATGCATGAAAAGTCCACAAGCCACAAATTATATTCTGCTGACGGATTTTTCATCAGAATCACTGAATCAGACACACATGTGTTTTGCTCTCTGTTTTTGGATTATCGACAAAGCTTTGGATGCACATCAAACTATCTAATTGTACATATATAAGCATGTATATGAATAAATACTCTTAACATCAAAAACTACTTTTATTCCAAATTTTTCAGAGCTGTTTTTGCTGGCTTTTTTATTTCATACTATAACTGTCGCAATTTATCCTTTTCTAATTCCAAAATTCTTCACAAAAGTCAAATTCTTTCAAAATTAAACAAAGAATTTCTTTAGAGGTAGATGAGAGAATTTATCGCCGAACTAAGTCCGCTCTACACACAGAGAAACTATTGAAATAACTTACTTGTAACTAATAATTTTACGAGACAGTGGAAGGTGTGAAGGCAAAATGGTTTTACTCAATAAAATCATAAACTCTGAACTTGAACTTCGGAGCCAAATGGGTGTAATAGCAGTTTAATATTTAACCTGCAAATCAGTTACTTTATTGTTGGGTAAGTTTTTGTTGTAGAACATTAATTTTTATTTTTATACCTTTCATGCGAATGAAATGGTATTATAACTTTGTGCCGAAAATCAAATCTTGAAAGTACTAGAAGGAGGCGTGACAGACCCATCAATATATATACCGATATAATCAGAATCATAAGCTGAGTCGTTTAAGCCATGTCCGTCTGTCCGTCCGTCCGTGCGTCCGTCCGTCTGTGTGAACGCAAACTAGTCCCTCAGTTTTTGAGATATTTGATTGAAATTTGGAACACGGGTGAGTTTTGATGCTCAATCGATCATTTGTCGGAATTGGCCGAATCGGACCACTATAACATATAGCTCCCATAAAACCGATTGTTCAGATATGGACATTTTGGGATATAACTTCTCCCTTTTTACAGCTAAGGACACGAAACTTTGGGATATTTGTACCCATACAAGGTTACCGAAAATTATCAAGATCGGACCACTATAACATATAGCTGCTATACAACCGATCGGTCAGATATACACATTTTGGTGTATAACTTCCCCATTTAAACAGCTAAGGACATGAAATTTTGAAGTATTTATACACATATTGGCCTAAACAAGGTTACCGGAAATTGTCAAGATCGGACCACTATAACATATAGCTGCTATACAACCGATTGTTCAGATATGTACATTTTGGGATATAACTTCTCCATTTTAACAGATAAAGACATGAAACTTTAAAGTGCTTGTACCCATATCGGCCCAAATAGAGTTACCGAAAACTGTCACGATCGGACCACTATAACATATAGCTGCCATACAACCGATTGTTCAGATATACACATTTTGGTGTATAACTCCTCCATTTAAATAGCCCAGACACCATTTTTTCTAATAAATCGTGCCATAAATAACCCACAAAATTGAAATTATAAATTATACTAAATCAGGCTATGTACGACATATATATGTAGGTAGCTTTGCATTTCCCCACTCATGAAAGGTATGAAGTCTTCGGTACGGCCGAAGACAGCCGCGCTCTTGTTTTATTTAAATTCCGTTCACACAGGCGCACGAACAGATAAAACGCACATATTTTCACGATAATTTTAACCAGTAGTGAATTAAAGAAATCACAAAAACAAAATATGCCTATTCCAAATTGATCTACCTACTATAACTCTATTTACTCGATCGCGTCATTTAGTTGGTATGATCGGTAAAAAGAAAAGAAGATCTTATTTTATAAGAAGCTAAAACAGTAGTGATGTCTATTATACTTATACATACATACTATGTATATGTATGTAGGTACATATGTACATTAGATGCGTTTTTTTCGGCAAAGTTTCTCAGATCTTCCCTCCGGCCACAGAATATGAAAATAGGATGTTGTAGGATAACAAAGCTGAACTTAACTTTTTATTTTAATTTTTATTTAATTTAACCTGGGCCTGTGCTCGTTAAATCAAATAAAAATAAAAAATTAAGTTCATTTGAACATCCCTACACTTTATTCGCTACTTATGTTTAATCATACAATAATATGTAAATATGTACATATGTATGTGCATAAGTTAGAAACGAATTATAGTAGGAAAGAAACTAGCAACAAATTTTCTATCAGATGTCGAAGGCAGGCAATAGCTCAGCGGTTAGAACTGTAGTTATTGTACTGCAAGGTGCGCAAGTTCGAGTCTTGGCAGAAGCAAAAGTAACCTGATGAGTCTTAGAGGGATCTAAGGTGAAACAGCTGTAGTTACATCCATGCTTAAAAAGGTTTTTTTCTAGTTTCTAAAAAATAAAAAATAAAATATAACCTGGGCCTGTGCTCGTTAAATTAAATAAAAACAAGAGCGCGGCTGTCTTCGGCCGTACCGAAGACTTCATTCCTTTCATGAGTGGGGAAATGAAAAGCTACCTACATATATATGTCGTACATAGCCTGATTTAGTATAATTTATAATTTCAATTTTGTGGGTTATTTATGGCACGATTTATTAGAAAAAAAATGGTGTCTGGGCTATTTAAATGGAGGAGTTATACACCAAAATGTGTATATCTGAACAATCGGTTGTATGGCAGCTATATGTTATAGTGGTCCGATCGTGACAATTTTCGGTAACTCTATTTGGGCCGATATGGGTACAAGTACTTTAAAGTTTCATGTCTTTATCTGTTAAAATGGAGAAGTTATATCCTAAAATGTACATATCTGAACAATCGGTTGTATGGGAGATATATGTTATAGTGGTCCGATCTTGACAATTTTCGGTAACCTTGTTTAGGCCAACATGTGTACAAATACTTCAAAATTTCATGTCCTTAGCTGTTTAAATGGGGAAGTTATACACCAAAATGTGTATATCTGAACGATCGGTTGTATAGCAGCTATATGTTATAGTGGTCCGATCTTGATAATTTTCGGTAACCTTGTTTGGGTCAATATGGGTACAAATACCCCAAAGTTTCGTGTCCTTAGCTGTAAAAAGGGAGAAGTTATATCCCAAAATGTCCATATCTGAACAATCGGTTGTATGGGAGCTATATGTTATAGTGGTCCGATTCGGCCAATTCCGACAAATGATCGATTGAGCATCAAAACTCACCCGTGTTCCAAATTTCAATCAAATATCTCAAAAACTGAGGGACTAGTTTGCGTTCACACAGACGGACGGACGCACGGACGGACGGACAGACGGACATGGCTTAAACGACTCAGCTTATGATTCTGATTATATCGGTATATATATTGATGGGTCTGTCACGCCTCCTTCTAGTACTTTCAAGATTTGATTTTCGGCACAAAGTTATAATACCATTTCATTCTCATGAAAGGTATAATTATCCTATTTTCATATTCTGTGGCCGGAGGGGTATGTTAGGTCAAAAAAACGCATCTAATGTACATTAGATGAGTTTTTTTTTTGTATGGGATTCTTTAAACCTTCTCAGATCCTCCCTCCGTCACCGGCATATGAAAATATGTTGTTTTAGAGTAAGTAGACCGAAAACAAAATTTCACTTTTCCAAAAACTGGATGGAGGTACACCGAAAACCGCGCAAATTCCCAGAATTTCAAGGTATGTTTATATTTATGTATGAAAAAAGTTAGGATTTTGCACAAGAAAAAACTTGATATCCACCCATACGTAGAATTAACCGCTAAATCGAATGGCATATACAGTTTTTTGGTACACTACCCAGGGAAGGTAATATCTTGGTCTAGAGTGATCAGTTTCCTTTTTTTCTCATGAATCTTCAATTTCTTGCCCTATACTCTTACCGAAATCGGAAACTATTTTTTAACTAAATCACACGGTAGGCTGTGTTATTTAATGCGCTTTCCAGAAATGTATAGCTATTAAAAATCGCATAATATTTGTATGAGTTCATCAAGATTAAGTGAAGTAAAGTCGGGTATAAAAGGGTAACATAGCTTAAAATTTCTAAATTTTTTTTAAAATTTTGCTCTTGAAGACGGTTTTTTGGGTCATTAGTGATGGTTTTATTTGGTTGGATAACTCCACAAATGTTTAGCGGTTAATTTTACGTATAGATACATATCAATTTTTTGTCTCGTGCAAAATCCTAACTTTTTTCATACATAAATCTAAACATACCTTGAAATTCTGGGAATTTGCGCGGTTTTCGGTGTACCTCCATCCAGTTTTTGGAAAAGTGAAATTTTTTTTCAGTTTACTTACTATAAAACATCCTATTTTCATATTCCGGTGCCGGAGGGAATATCTAAAAAAAACTCATCTAATGTACATATTTGGATAAAGGATTGCATAAACTGATTCTTAATACGCATTGATTGCACCAAGAATGATATTTTTGCTTTTCAAGGCACCGACGGAACTCTTTTAGCTATGCATACAAATTTACGAGTAGAAACAGAATAAAGTTTACATAATTTTAAACCGCATATTTAAATAAATGGATCAGCACACAGGAAATTGCATAAGTAATGGGTTCTATAATAATATACTTACTAGAAAAAATTCAATAGTTGAACCGTTTTAAAAATTCGGGCCACTTTTGGTCATTTTTTACTTTCAAAACTATAATGTGATAAATATTTTTTCAGTGTTTTTCTTAAATAAAAAAGCCCGAAAGAGTTATTTAGGAGTATAAATTTTTAGAATGCATGAAAATTGTTTGAACAAACCGAAATAGAAGAGTATTTGCACAGCGTCTGGAATATGAAAAATAATTTAAATGAGAACTTGTTGTGAATTTGTTATAAATATATCAACGCTGCCACATAGTAGCAGTGCATCAGCAGAAAGATTATTTTCAAAACTTTCACTATTTAAAACCAAAGTTACAAACCGCTTGCAAAATTGATACGTGCAATTCAATGATCTCAGCGCTCAATTTAACTAATGGAATAGATTTAGATTCTTGGATACCGGGACAAAAATTCGTTGTCAAATATCTGAGAACTAAATTTTAATAGGGTCTATACACGATGCGTCTGATTCAAGAGTCAGTTTAGGTATATTATTGAAAGTTAGCATGTAGTAGTTACACCGAATTGACTCTGGCATGACTCAAGAAAATCAAAACTAGTTTGATATTTTGCTGTGACGCGGCGAGTCAACACGTACACACAGGTCCGACGAGAGGGGGGGCTGAGGGGGTCAATTGCCCCGGGCCCGGGCTTTAGAGGGCCCAGGAATCTAAAAATGATATCCAAGTTTTTGCTACAGAAAATAAACAAACAACACCTTTCGTAGATAGCAATCATTTTAAATTTCAACAAATTTTATAAATCTCTTAACGTGTCTGCATCCCACTTAAGGAATTGTTGGTTTTTGGCGTCGACTTTGCAGCATAAATTTGAATTCGTTTTCTGTTGCAACAGAAAAATTCGGTATGATGCAAATTCTTATACAGCGATATGGGTATTTCCTGGGCGTTTCGTACGGTATGTTCGCACGATTTTTTGAACTTTTAAGGCAGAAATATCGCGAAATATTGTATCGTTTTATGATAAAAGGAAAGATTTAGGTCACAGCTAATGACTAAAGTATGTTACCGACAGAAATTTAGTTTAATGCCTCTGTGTAAGCCACTTAAACTGCGTTCCGGACGCTACAAAAACACGTCCATATTATAAAAGTAGCTAAAACAGAGGCAATAAACTAAATTTCTGTCACTAACATACTTTAATCATTATCCGTGGCGTAAATCTTTCCCTTTATCATAAAACTATACAATATTTCGCGATATTTCCGCCTCAAAAGTTCAAAAAATCGTGCGAACATACCGTCCGTAACGCCCAGGAAATGCTCATATACATATGTACGTGTATGTATGTATGTAAACAGCGATACGCCGAAAACAAACAAAGCTTGCGAAGCTAAAATTTGCTTTGGTGCTTCGTACAGTTGAATTCGATTGCTGTTTCACTAAAGCGTTCAGCAGAATCAGTCTTTTGATATACTAAATTATTACCAACAAATATTTGTATTCCAATTTAAAGAAATTTATTTCATACAAATAAAGCAATATGTATTTAAACATACATTCACCTAAGTATTGCAAATTGATTTCTTAAAAGTTTAAGCCAAGATCTAACTTTGCTTTTCATTAACTTCTTTTGAAATATTAAAGACACGACCGACCATTGATACATAAATCTGTGGCAATTTGCAATAATCGCTTAAGTCGAAAAATATGATTTCGAGATAAATTGATTTTTATATTCGAAGGCGTTTCCTAACAATTCATAAAAGTCGATTAAAAACTATGGACGCAAAATCAATGAGCCATCCACAATGTTACGATCAAATTTTGTAAATAAAACAAGATGTCATGAATGTGGCTGTTATAGCAAGTTGAATATACCTCCAGTGGCGTAGTAACGGGGGGGAGGTTTTGGGGACAAAACGAAATTAGTAATTCGAAATTTAGCGCTTTTTCACGAAGTATTACTTATAATTCTAGCGTTTGTTGAGCCGTAGGAAAGTGCAAGAACCGCAGGAATTTTACCACAATTTACATTCTTTGTACTTATATTCGCTCTTTTGTGGTAAAATTCCTACGGTTCCTGCACTTCCCTATGGCTCAACAAACGCTACAATTATTATACGGTATTGCTGTTATTAACATGCTAATAACAGAAAAGTAACGCCAATTATTTAAATTTCAAGTTTTCTTTCAATTACTTATCATCTTAATCAAATAATATTAGTATAAACTACAATGGGAATAAATATGCAATGTATAAGAGTATCTGAACTTGAGATTTTACTTAATGTCTGTCAAAATGGAATATTAAAAAACTAAATTATATAAGAAAATTATTATTTATAACCGTAGCACATAGGTAGAAATATTTTATTGTGTACATCTATTCCAAATTGCTTGTTTAATGCAAAATTTTAATAATTTGTGTTAAAAGGAGAGCTCTCAATTTTTTTTGAACATTTTCGAGTAGCCCGAACAGTTGTTGTTCAAATGCTCGAAGAGTTGTTTGTTTGTTTATTACCCGTATGTTTGTACGGGCATTTGAACAATTCGGGTATTTTGAAGTTTGTTTTTTTCTTTTGTTTATTATTATTTTTTTTCTTTATATGTAGTTTTTTTATTTTTGTTTTTCCGATACACATTTTTTTGTTTGTAAGCTCGAATGCTCGAATGTTTGTACGGGCATTTGAACAACAAACGGGCTTCAAACAAAAACGATCAGATCGAATTGCTCGATACCCGGGTATCTAGGGCTCTAGTTAAAAGTCGATTTTATTGAAAAATATATAAAATGACTCAAAAAAAAATCATACGCCAGAGTTTTTAAATTTATTTCAAACAGTTCTGCCGAAAATTTGACTCTCTTATTTTCGTTTAAAAATGTAAACAATTTTTCAATAAAAATCGCCTTAAGCAGGATTTCTAAGCTTATGGAAAAATCCGAAAAATCGTAGAAATTTCTAAAAGTGGATTAAAAATTTCAAAGCGCGGCCAGAATTTATAGAAGATTTTGAGGAGATTTCTAAGTGTACTGTTATGTAGCCAACCAATTTTAGTGTAAAAAGTGCTATTCTCAATGCTGTAAAAACTTCCGTCCATTTTAGTAATTTTTTTCTGTAGGGTGTTTGCGTTATATGTACGTGAGACCGTTCCAATTAAAATTTCCGAAAAGCCAATGAAATTTTTCAAAAAGTTGAATGTTGCATATTATTATATTACAATTGAATGAGCTGCAAAATTGCATACCTACTCAAAAATCTTCCAAAAAATGTAGCTTTATAATTCTTAGCCCCTTTTTATGATAAGTACTTCCTTAACTTTGAAAAATTGGAAATACTAAAAATACTGCCTAAAAAGTTAACAATAATCGCTGCTAAATATCTGGGTTACTTTCGAGCATCACCTACATTAACCAAGATATGCGTTAGAAATATAAACATTAAAATTAAATATAAAGCACAAAAAGAAAATTATTGTAGGTACATATGAATAACGCTTTAGTAGTGAAGTGCGGCTTTGTGCGACGTAATTTTTTGCCGGAAAAATACTAATTGTACTAAATATCATGTCCGAGGGTTAATTTGACTGAGTCTGACAGAGCAACATAACAAAACCAATTTTTAACATGAAAAAGAGTGATAATTTCTTTTTAAATATCCCAACTTTAAAAGCTTAAAACTGTAAACTTAGAATTATTGGAAACCAAGGATATTATTGAAAAGTGTTAATAATTACTTGAACCTTTAGGATTCATCACGATTACTTAAATGAAATGCTTTAAATAATAAATATTCAAGTTGAAACTAGCACTTAAAAATATGTAAGAAAAAAACAAAAAAATTAACTTCAGATATGCTAAGTTACGACCATCTGGGGCAAGTGCAGAGTATGGGGTCGGGAAAAAAGCGATGAATTATTGTTCCCCATTCTATTTCCTATATGTGGGTATGTTTTTTTTTTTTCTGTAATTGTAACAATTTTACAAAATTCAATTTTGGGCGCATAAAACTTGAAAATCTACCTATGCGCGTAGACTTCCAGAAGAGAATATGAGACTTACTTTTGAAGTATAGTTAAAGGCCCTTGGCAACTGACAATCTGGCATGTCAAGCAGTGTGTATGTGTGAGTTTTTTTGTGTGTGTTAGTGCAATCGGCAGTCGTCGTGCTACACGTTCTTGTTCGGGCTCGCGTTGATAACATTCCAGATTTTAAGTGGCCAAGGGCCTTAAGAGTTTGATATATGTATTATAAGCGATATTTGTGTACTAAAATGTTAAATTATAGTCTGAAAAAATTACACTTCGCTAGCTTAGAGTGCAAACTGTGTAAGTCCACTTTTATGAAAAGGCGTATTTTTATGTAGAACGCTAGAAAAATCAAATACGCACCGCGATAAAAAAACATTTTAAGCGATGTCTTTGTCAAATATAAAGATAATTTATTGAAATTTTGTGGCATGAGTTCCACAATAGACTGGAAAAAAAAATATAAAAATTTTGGAAAATGGGCGTGGCACCGCCTCTTTTTAGACAAAGGAATATACGAGATTTCTTAGCCTTTAACTCGACAAATAATTGAGATATTATGACGAAACTTGGTGTATACACTTTTATAACTTGTGTTAATAGACACGCAGAAATTTATTGAAATCGGTTTATAACCACGCCTACTTTTTAACAAAGATATTTCTGGAACACCCTTTAGGAATTTGGAACGTGGCATCTTTGTAACTAGAAGTCATAAAGAAATGAAATTTAGCACAAAGAATAATATACATATGCTTAGTTGGATGATTGATAAAAATTTTGAAAATGGGCGTAGCTACGCCCACTTTATGCAGCACTCGCTTTACATTAATTACACTGTGTCCATCAAATGCAAACAAACAATGAAAGCATACAGCTGAGTATCTAATGTTCGATTCCACTCGAACTTAGGCTTCCTTACTTGTTATTTATATCTTTTGATTGGATTAAGTTATAAGCATGGGGGTTTTACAGAAAAATAGAGATTTAACAGGAGAATAACGTGGTATACATATATAACTCGAAATCTTCCTAAGTCGACTTAAGCGGTTATTGCTTGTGACCACAGAAACATTTTGCATCAAATACATAAGAACAATGAAATTGAGGAAGTCAGTAAACATGCACTGGGCATGCGTCATGTGAACGGAACATTATTCTTGCATTCGATATACTCAACACGTTCACTACATGTATGTACGTATGTATGTACAAATATATACACAAGCGTGCATCAAATGCAAACTTTGTGTCGTTCTTAAAAATATAAATAAAATAAAACAGAAAAAATAAACTCTGTGTTGTCCAGGTACATTTTAAGTGCACATGCACCGAAGCGTATACAAAAGTCAAAGTCCACTGGTAGATATTGAAGCTTTATTGTTAACACGCTTAGCGAGTGCATTGGAAACGTAAAATAAGAAACAAACAAACAACAAAAAAAGAACAATAAAACGAAAAAGTATTAATGAAAGTACATACGTACATATGTATACATATATGTCCATATCTGTATGTACATATGTATGTGTGTACAGTAAAAGTTAGAAAAAGCAATAAGTCAATTCATTGGAAATGCATGATCGACTACAACAACAATTCAGCAAGAATTTTCGTTGGAAGTTTTTTAAAAATAAGTTTGGCGATATTGGTTGTTAAAAGAGAAAACTGATGGAAGATTTGAGAAAATTTTTTTTCGAACCAAAATTAATCTAAAAAATTTATTTTAAAAGAGATTCAAATTTTCATAATTTTTACGGTCATGTTTAGACGGTTAGACAATTGAGGGAAGATTAAATATCCTTGGTATTTACTTCTCCAGCTTTAGTAGGCACGTCAACTTTCTAATTTTCTTCGATTCCTTGGTGTCCAATTAGCCAGTAGATGGTAACTTGTCTGTTTGAACAGAGCTCCCTAGCTTGGCCCTGCGCAGCCGCGCGCACAGTGAGGTATGTAGTACTTCATTTTGTCTACTTTTAGGAGTTCGACGTTTTTTTCCTCGCATATAAAATTTCATTTTTGTGTGCTTCGAAATACCGCCGAAATTATTTTTTGATGTAACTTTGTCATTATTTTGGTTTTAGGAGGCTGTATTTTTCCTTTGAATGCCCTTTCGAGATCCGAAATCCTTTTCAATTAATTGTACCGAGTGGTAGGTACGTCCATAAAATATCCATTTTATTTCACCCTTGTTCTTTAAGCAAAAGAGCTTTAAGTCTTTAAGTAAATAACAAATACACTGTGCACGAAAAATTTACTTTTAACAAAGAGGACACAGGCCTAGTGAAGATAATTAGTGTACGCTGAGCAAGATGGTTTAATAATTTTTTTCTAGTATAGAAAATTACAATTGAAGTTCAGAAAATTTATGCACATATCGCACCCTAAATCATAAAGTGACACAATTAAAAAACCAAAAAAATTTCAGGAGAGCCTAAAAACTTTTCATTTTTACAGGCAATCATATCAGAAAAGGCCACATACAATAGTTATTTTTCAGTCAAAAAACACAGTCGCTAGAGATATATTCGGTATACCGGTTTATGAAAGAAACCCAATTTCGAATAATTTTGATTGGGTCACTTTATGATTTAGGGTGGGTGCGATGTGTAGATGAAAAGTTACTCATACGCCCCAGTAAATTCTGAACTTAAAATTTAATTTTTAGAAATTCAGGATTGACTCTCTGAGCCCAAACTGAAAAAGGTCTAGTGAATACGTATGTATGTTGGTAACTACATAGTTCCACTCATTTTACTTGCTTGTTTTTACTAACATTTTATTTTGGGTGTATTTAATCAATTTGAGCTAATAACTGCACCAAAAAGCTTCTAGCATAGAACCGCACCTTTGGTACAGTACGGAATAAGTTTGCGTTTGGAGATTTTATGAAGACAGTAAGGCTAGTTTTGTGCGACTTTATCGTAAGGGACAAAAGCGAAGTTTACAGGAGCATTTTTTTGTTTGTTTGTTTACTGTTTTTTATTGGTATATTTAAATGAAATTGAACATGCGATTAGATAGTTAATTAATTAATATATTGAACCTGATATTTTTTTCTTGAAAAAATTTGCAGTTTGCGTAAAAATCATAATTTTTCCCTTACGATAGATAATATTTAAAAAAGTCTGTATTGTACACAGGGACTTGTAACGCGTTTCGGTTTCGGTTTCTGTTACACAGCTAAGTAACGAAACAGAAACAGAAACAAAACTCCTTTGTAACAAAAGTCGTAACAAAACTCCGAAACGTTTCCAGCAGAAACAAAACCTGTAACGAAACTAAATTAATTTTGTTCCTTGTAACAGAAACAGAAACAGAAACAAAACTCCTTTGTAACAAAAGTCGTAACAAAACTCAGAAACGTTTCTAGCAGAAACAAAACCTGTAACGAAACTAAATTAATTTTGTTCCTTGTAACAAAATCCGTAACGAAACTAAATTAATTTTGTTTCTCAGTATCAGAAACAAAATTAATTTTGTTCCTTGCAACAAAAACAAAACCAGAAACAAAATTAATTTTGTTTCTCAGTAGAAAAACTATATTTGCAGAACATTAGGATGGACTTGTTATTTTTAGGTATATAATATACATACGTATATAGGTATTAGGGCTCGGAGAAATCGACTAATCGATTAACCGAATTAGTCGACTATGACTGAAGTCGACTTCAATTATTCGGTTAGCGATTTTCGATTAGTCGAAAGCTGCCGACTAATCGATTAACTGCTCATTTTAGATTATTCGGTTAATCGTTCCCTTCCGATTAATCGAATATTGTACTTTCGATTTTATTACATTCATAAATAAATATGAATCCATTTCATCAACATTTTAAGTGATTTCTTTGACATTTTTTGTTGTTGTTGGAGCAAATTGAAGCACTCCCCGCCCTTTTCCGGTCGTTACTCCGTCACGCTAGGGTACTTGTTCTTTCTGCACTAGGCTGACTATTGTAAGACCAGCCACACATGACGGCAGAAAACGCGCAGAACTTGTTCAGGCAGAAAACGGTGGTTAACAAAAACCCTCGATTTCCTTGTATTTCTGCCATTGTGCATATATGAAGACGCGCGTTTTTATGGATTTTTGCCCAAATTCTGCGCGTTTTCTGCCGTCATGTGTGGCTGGTTTTAGACTCCTTTGGATGAAAAGGGAAGAAGATTTTAATGAGGAAGATGAAAATAAAGATGATGAATGTGAAGGTGAAGGAGGAAAATTAGGAAAAACCCCTTAATAACCCTTTTTTAGCTGTGTTGTAACATTTTGCTCTTCTTGAAGAAGGAGCCAGCAAAATTCGCCCACCAGTCAATGTCCTTGGCATTCCAATTCTATTTCTTTCTTAGTTAGAACATTCACCATTGCAAAAGTCCGCGCCTGAATTTTACTCTTATGTTGAGAGGGTTTCGGGGCAAATTTTTTTTTTGATCCCGCGAAATACCGCGGAAAATTTTTTTTCATTGTAACTTCTTTATTTGACTCTTCTGTATGTTGATAGGGCTTCGGGACATATTTTTTTTGATCCCGCGAAATACCGCGGAAAATTTTTTTTCATTGTAACTTCTTTATTTGACTCTTCTATATGTTGATAGGGCTTCGGGACATATTTTTTTTGATCCCGCGAAATACCGCAGAAATAGTGTTTTCATTGGAGCAAGTTATGTACATCCTTTTCTGTCGCAGATTTTTCAAAAAAACCCCACACCCAGCTTCTTTCATATGTACATATGTATGTATGTATAAACACAATAAGCACATTTACATATATTTTAAAATTATCTGTAAAAAATTTTCACTGAATATTCGATTTTTGAAATTCGATTTTCTACATAAATCGAGTAGTCGAAGGAAAGCAATTATTCGAATAATTGAGGCAAGGCGACTAATCGACTATCACCAACCGACTTTTTAGCAAGTGAACGGTTATGAATCGATTAATCGGTTAACCGACTAATCGAATAGTCGAATAATTTTAAGAGCCCTAATAGGTACATATGTCTGTGGCAACCAACTAAATATGGAATAGGACACTTATATTTTTTAAATATTATCGTAAGGGACATTTATTCAAATACGCTCATAAAACATTGAGAGCGAAATTATCGTAAGGGACAAAATTATGATTTTTTCGCAAACTGCAAATTTTTTCAAGAAAAAAGATATCAGGTTCAATATATTAATTAACCATCTAAACGCGTGTTCAATTTTATTTAAATATACCAGTAAAAAAACAGTGAAAAAAAACAAAAAAATCCTCTCCTGTAAAATTTTCTTTTGTCCCTTACGATAAAGTCGCACAAAGGGGTAGATATGAAGAAAAATATAATTGGGTGGTTATTAGGGTTTTCTTTTTAAATTTCTTTAAATGATATATAAAAACGCTTCATATGCATAGAACAACGGATTGTGAAAAGTATACATTAATTGTTATCAAGATATATTTAATTTTCTAATAATAACTCATTCAGACTACTTTGTAGTGCATTTTCTTCATCATCATGATTTTTATAAGACGTCGAAGCAGTACAGGATGCTTTGGCGGGTGTAATATCGTTTCGTATGGATAATGGGATATTTTCACATATTTTCCTAACTCCAGTTGAGTTAAAAAAAGGACACGTGAGTAAGGAGTCCTCATGAACATTGATGTGTAATCAGTTTCGAAATAGGACTTTTATTCCCTTTCCCTTATTCATTTTTTCACTGGTTTTCTATCGATTAAAATGCGACTATCGTTTTTATAATTTTTTGTTGCCATTGTCACTGCTACATTTTGTTGTTTTTGTTTGTTTTGTTTGTTTCGGTGTTTGGTTTTTGATTTTTAATTTTTGATTTTTGATTTCTGATTTTGATTTGTTTTGTTTTGCTCAGAAACATACAAGATCATTCGGATCCATGTTTGACCCATATCTCGGGGCTCCGTGTAGAAGTCCTACTCAAAACCTTTCATTTGATACCAACATTGCTCAGAAATATTCAAGGATCATCCGGATCCTCATTTTGATCCATATGTGGAGACCCGGTCTAGAATAGAGCTCTATACGAAAGCCCCGCTCAACATCTTTCATTTGATACCAATATTGTAGAAGGACAGCTCAAAACCTTTCATTAGATACCAATATTACTCAGAAATACACAACATCATCCGGGTCCTCGTTCTGACCCATATCTCGCGACCCAACCCAGGAATCATAAAGAATAGGGCTCCCTGTAGAAGCCCTGCCCAAAACTTTTCATTAGATACGCGCAAACTTTACCTGTTTTTCGAAATTACTCGTAGCTACAGCAAAGATGTTTGCACATCAAAATGCCACAGGTATACATATATATATTATATACCTAAAAATAAAAAGTCCATCCTAATGTACGGCAAATAGTATTATAATAATTTTTATAGTTTTGCCACTGAGAAACAAAATTAATTTCCTTTCTGGTTTTGTTTTTGTTGCAAGGAACAAAATTAATTTTGTTTCTGAGGCTGAGAAACGAAATTAATTTTGTTTCGTTACGGATTTTGTTACAAGGAACAAAATTAATTTAGTTTCGTTACAGGTTTTGTTTCTGCTGGAAACGTTTCGGAGTTTTGTTACGGCTTTTGTTACAAAGGAGTTTTGTTTCTGTTTCTGTTACAAGGAACAAAATTAATTTAGTTTCGTTACAGGTTTTGTTACTTATTGAAACGTTACAATCTTTTGGTTTCGGATTTAGTTTCTATCCTTTAATGTTTCTTGGAACAGAAACGCCAGAAACGAGAGTTTCGTTTCGTTACGAGTTTTGTTACAAGTCCCTGATTGTACATATCGTTGGCTTCGTGAGCAAATGTGCTAAGTCCAATTTTTATCAAAACTAAGATTTTAATGCAGTAAGATGGTGCAACTAAAAATAAATGGTCTGCCAAAAAGCAGTTACCATAATGTCTGTTTTTCATGGTGTAATGCAATGTTATGCAAATGTGCTAAGTCCATAAAATTTATTATTTTTTTTCTTTTCAAAAATATACGTGCTAAGTCCAGGTGAAAATAAGATATTATTGTTTTTTTTTTATTTTAATTGTAGAATGATATACAATTATTATTACATTGCTTTAATAAACATGGCTTAGGACTGTAAACGTTAATAATTTGCGGGAGTGGCTAGCTTTCCCATCAATCTGATATGCAAACTAGTTTGCGGTACTTGTTAAATTTTTATTATAATTATATGCGTTCGATCGAAAGGCGGTGCACCTATTTTATATAAAAAGGATGCAGCATAATGTGACCACACCCATTATCAACAGTTTTATCTCTCATCAGACCAAGCCTAAATTATTCCTGTTAGTGCAAAATTTCATCCCTTTATGACTTTTAGTTACAAAGATGTCATGTTACAAGTTTCCAAATTTTGTTGTTTAAGACTACAAGTAAAAAAGGCATGTACTCATGCCACAAACCTTCAATGAATTATCTTCATATTTGAGAAAGATGTCGCTTGAAATGTTTTTATTAGTCCCATTTATAGTTCCCGTATATAAAAGTAGGCGTGGTCGTTAACCGATTTGGACAATTTTTCGTCCAAACGTTTGCCTTAGCAAGTAAATCACGCTTTCGAAATTTCATCTATATGTATATCTACTACAGTTTCTGAGTTATTTATGACTTATAAAACTTTCAGAATTTATCCTTTCATAAGTGGGTGTGGCACCGCCCATTTTCGAGATTTTCAGTTTATTTCTTTATAACGGCGTAAGGTCATTGCAGCGATGAAATTTCATCCATTATCACTTTTTGCATGTTTTTCGATATATACTATATATGGAAAGTGGGCGTGGTTATAATCCAATTTCGCCCATTTTCAATGTCAACCGTCCCTGTTTAGTTAGGAACCTCTGTACCAAATTTCATAAAAATATTTCATTTTTACTACGTACAGTTGAGTACAATAATTTGTGAGAAAAAGTCCACCTAAAAACAGAAAATCATAGAAAGCAAATGTGCTAAGTCCTAAAGAAGCTCATAACTTTGTACAAGCTTTATTTTAAAATGTGCCGATAACTGGTATTTTAGCACGACCATCTGAGGAAGAAAACTGCATATACAGATTTTTAAAATAGTAACAACAAAAAAAGTTAGGAGGTTTTTTGTCTCTCCTGAAAAGTTACCATAAATGGACTTAGCACATTTGCCCACGAAGCCAACGATATACAAGTGTCTTATTCCATACTTTTGCATTTTTAATGATGGGTTCATGGTAATATAATGAGTGAGTTTCCACCTTCGATTTCAAAATATTTTTTATATGTGCGATACGATAAATTCGAGCTCAAGAAAGAAGTATAGATTGTGCCTTACGATAAAAAGAAAGCCATTTTTTATAAAACTTAAGGATTTCACTGGATCTGCACGCCTGGTCTAGATGGTATTACCACATACTAGAGCTAACGTATCGTAATTTGTTTCCAGTTCACAATGTTTTTTTTTTTTTAAATGAAAAACAAGTTTTTACGTAAGGGCGAAAACGTTGACGTATGTATGCATGTGACGATTCGTCCCCTGGTGTGTAGGGGTATCTAAAAAATATCACAAATTAGAACCACTTTGTTTTTAGGGTGATTCTAATTTCTGAAAAATTCTAATTCCTGAACGTTTTTTTATTTCAATAAAACCTTAAAATTTAAGTCAATTTACATTGAAAAACTACAATGAAATTTTGCCTTATTCAATTTTATTCATAAAAACGAGAAATCATAAGGTAACAATCCAATATACATATCGCACACTAAATCAAAAAGCGTCACAACTCAAAATTTTTCGAAATCGGGTTTCTTCCATAAATTGGTACACAGAATATATCTCTAGCGGCTGCCAAAAAACTTTTCCATCAGAGTCTTTTTTAACTGAGAAATAACTATTATACGTAGCCTTTTCCCATATCATTGCCTATAAAAATTAAGAAGTTTTTTGCCTCTCCTGAAAATTTTTGAATTTTGAGTTGTAACGCTTTTTGATTTAGTGTGCGATATATGTATTTATGCGCTAAGTCAAAAAAGGTCCAAAAAACAAAAACTTCAATTATCGAATTCAAACAAAAACTAACAAAAACTGTACAGATAGCGACAAAAATCCAACGGCTACCGAGCGTAATATGAATAAATTGCGGATTCTCTTTTTTATATCTATTTTTCAACAAAAAAAAAAAAAACAAAATACGCTCTGAAATTAGAATTTTCGATTCTAATTTCCGAGCGTGTAATGTATTCAAAAAGTTGATTCTAATTTCTGGAAATTCTAATTACTAAGAGTTCTAATTTGTGAGCGTCTACTGTACTTCCAAATTGCCATTGCTTTGAGCGGGTACTTGAGCAATTAGCGAAAATATTTAGAAGCCCAATGAAAATTTTTGCGGCGGAGGGCAGCGAAAAGGTGGGATAGCCATTCAAAATTATGGAAACATATCGCCAAATGCCACACATTAAATACAACTTAGAAAAATGGATTAAAATGAAAGAGGAGAAAACACAATGGAAATTTATTGGTTTCTGTTTTTTTTTTTTTCAAAACATCGCATCAGTTAGTTGAACATTAATTACCGTTAGCATAATTTCGAAGTTAATGCCTTATGGTTATCTGTTTTTTTTTGTATCAATAGATATATAATTAAATAAATTTAGTCTTACAATAATTAATTACAGCAGTATAAGTAATAAAATTTTTATAATACTTTGAAAAAAAAAAAAAAATGTTAGCCATCGAATTAAGACTAAATACATACATACATACATATGTACATAAATAGGTCGATATTCGATTTCAGCCCCTTTCACGCTTCATTGGAATGTTTTGATTTTTGTTTTTATTTTGCTTCGGTTGGGGGTTTTGGCTTTCAATTCTGCACTTATTACTTTATATATCTGTTACTACTGGTCTCTGTTCATTCCCTTCCAACGCTAATATCTCTCTCGCTCTTGATTACTTCAGTGGCCTCACTCACCAATTGCTTATCGAATTGCCATGTGATATCATACCATCAGGTATTATTCATTTTCTCACCATCGTGCGAATCATCATCGTCGTCCACCTTCCTCGCGAAGAGGTGCCTCAAACAGCTACGTTTCACATAGAGAAAAGCGACCAGCGCACAAAGTAAGAACGCTACACCAACTGTGCTGCCGATGAGAAGCGCACGAGTCTTGCGATGTGATGGCACTTCAAGGGTGAGCACATCACTGGCCACCTGCTCACCATTAATCGAAGTGGCTATAACTTGTATCTTGAATATGGAGTCCTCTTTGAGATGACGAATCTGATAGAAAGTATCAAATGTGTCGATTGTTCCAATGAGAAAATGTTCGGGTTCCTTCCACCAACGGACGGTGTAGAGACGCACTGCTTCGGCACCGCCACGTTTCGGATGTTGCCAATGTAGCAGCCAGCCTTGTATATTGTTGGTGGCTGTCAAATTCCATGGAGCGCTAATGCCGGCCAACGAATCGGTTTGATGCAACATATTGGCCTCGTTCGTTTGTATCGTCGATGCTGTCAAATGAAGGGAAAATAAATGGATTCAAATAAAACAAATATAATTAGTTAATATTACTAGTATAAATATTTTCAAGTTCTTACTCTGCGTTGAAAATCGTAAGGTTTTGCTAAACATGCCGTCGCCATATTTATCCTGACCTAGTACCATAAATTCATATTCACGTCCTGGTTGCAAATTCTTTATTGTTGCTTCCATAACGTTCTTTTGCAGAATGCGCAACGTACGCCACTCC